>CM021104.1:570454972-570540854 GCA_007115665.2 Sequoiadendron giganteum
CTCCATTATCGATTCCTGTGCATTCCTTTTTCTTCCCTCAATGTTAGGAGGAGTGGATTGGTTATTTAGGTTTTCAATTGTATTATTGGACTTGTCATTATCTTTATCCCTAACCAAGGGGTCCATAGAGTGGATTCTTAATTCTTTCCTTAGATTATCAAACTGCCTATGAATATTATTTATAGAGCTGCTAGAGGGTTCATCCATTGCTTCTATGACTAGTGGTGGGGCTCCCAATCCTTCACCAAGACCATGGGTATCGTGTACAATTTCTTCACACTCTATTTCCATATTTACATCTTTGTTCACAATTTTTATAGTTATGTTGCTGTTTGGGACTCCTAGGTCTTTGTTCCCTGTTGAGACTTATGGGTTTACCCTAGTCTCGAAAGAAGACACTTCCTTAGTATCATCTAGATTCTTTGTAGTCTTTACCATGTTTAGGATTTTTAGGTTCACATTATTCCTATGGGGTTCTATATTTATGGTCTCACCTAGGGTTTCAATTGAACCACTCTTTTCGCTCTCTATAGGGTCCTTTGCTCTTTGCCCTTGTGACGTAGGTCTAGGGTGTTGGGTTTTTTTTATTATCAATGGGAAGTTTCTCCTTATGTGACCCTCCCATCTGTAGAGGTAGCATGCATTCAGCCCACCAAGCACCTCTAATGCACATTGAAAGTCACCACCATCTAGCTTCGCCAAGATTCCATCCAAAATATCAACTCTAAGGGCTAGTGACATGAGTGCCCTAGCATCTGCATGTGGCAGTGAGAATTTTGTCTCATCAAATCTAATGACCTTCTTGTATGGTTTGAGAAGGAGGGGGATGAAGTTCCACAATCTGGGAGGGACATTTTTATTACAATCCACTTGGGGCTTGTTAGGGCTAGGATTTCCTCATTTAGGGAATCCGGTGACCAAGCCAAATGCCTAACTTTTTTTTTCCCAATACTCCAAAATTGTTTTTTAACACTAGTTCTTGCATTTCCTGAGATTTTAGGAAGATTACATAAAGACCCTTCTGGATCATCGGATAGTATGAAAAATGAACCCATAACTTCCTACCCTAGATATTTTCAAGCCACTCGTCCATGTATTTCTTGTTCGACACCTTATTCAGGTCCACGACCACCAAAAAAAATTACAATATTTTTTAGTAAGTTATCTTATATACAAATTGCATCACTTAATTCAGTGTTTGGAATTAAGGTATCAAATTTAGTAGAGGTGGAGGGACACTTACCTCTTCCTCCTCTACCCCCATCTTCGCACTCTTCACGTGCTTGACACAAAAAATTTCAACCTGGTGGTAATAACACCCTATCTCCTACCATGTTCTCCTTGAAGGTTTTTTCCTTTGCACCACCCCCAAGCTCTGAGGCTGGTTCTTTAAATGGGTCATCGAGCGGCTCCATCTCGACCGCCATTCTTGCTCAGAGCCTTTTCCCTCAAACTCGCATGAGCGAGGGCAGAGAATCACCCCGTCCCACTTGTGAAAGCCACCTTCGAATAACCCCCATTGCAGAGGATGACAAATTTGTAGAGCAAAGTAGAGAATTCAAAACCTTGTGTGGAGGGCCAAGCCTCCCCCACGACATGTGGGAAGCCTTGTCACCAACTATTCAAACTAGAAACCCTCAATTTTGCAGAGCCATCTAAGACCTTCCTTTTATCAAATCTCCCACCAAGATTAATTTTTTTCACAAAATGGAGTTACATTATTATTTTCAAGAGTAACCTTTTGCAATCAACCTTAGTTTGTATTTCTCAATACTTCCATCTAAACCAGTCTTTTTCTTGAACACCCATTTGCAACCAATAGGTTTTCATCCTTCAGATAATGGTACAAGATCCCATGTATAATTCTTTTTCAAAGCTTTCATTTCTTTATCCATAACAATCTTCCAAGATTCTACATCATTCATACCTAATGCCTCTTCTATTGATTTGGGTTAATCCATGTTAGTATTCAAAGCAAAAATACATCTCCAATCATTAGGTGATTACCTTTCAGGTGGTTGTCTATTCCTTGTAGACCTACAAACAAGCTGAGTTGGAGGTTATTCATCCTCTTCTAAAGATTCAAAACTAGATGAGCTCTCCTCAACTTCTTGTCTATCCATGGGCCTTGATTTGAACAACTTTCTCAGGTGTAGAAGGAAATTGAATCACATCTTCCTGTTTACTTTTTTTGGCTGCAATGTACCAAAAGAAGGCTTAGTTTCTCTAAAAATAACACTTCTACTATGTATTACCTTTTGTGTGACATGATCTTAAATCTTGTATTCTTTCACACCATAGCTGTATCCGATGAAGATACATTTCATAGCCTTGTTCTCCAACTTTGATCGCTTCTCCTTTCGCACATGTGCATATGCCTCACAACCAAAACCTCTAAGATTTTTTAATGAAGGCTTATGATCCGACCATGCCTCTATAGGCATCTTATCAATAAGAGCTGATGTAGGAGACCTGTTAATCAAGTAACAAGCAATGACAATAGCTTCATCCCAAAACCTTTGTTCTAGACTAGCACCACTCAACATACTCAGAGCCTTCTCAATCAATGTCTTGTTTATTCTTTCTACAAATCCATTATACTATGGAGAATACATAGTTGTCTTCTATCTATGAATACCATAATATTTACAAAATATATCAAAATCATTAGAGAAAAATTCACCACCATTACCGGTCCTTAAACATTTAATTTTCTTTCTAGTTTGTAACTCAACCATTGCTTTAAATTCTTTAAATTGATTGAAAACTTTAGATTTACTCTTTATAAAGTATACCCATGCCCTTCTACTATAATAATCAATAAATGAAACATAATGTGTGGATTTACCAATTGAAGGAACATCTACAGGACCAAACACATCAGAATGAATAAGATCCAATACACCACAATATTTATGAGAACTCAAGTAAAACTAAATGCGGTTTTGGTTTCCATAAATGTAATTCTCACATAAATAATATTCAAGATTACAATCATACAAACCTTCAACAAGGTTTTTATTTTTCCAGGTCCTTAGACTCTTTTCTCCAATGTGACCAAGTCTCTGGTTCCATAACATATTTTTCTTTGTAGGTAACTTTGTTTCAAAAGAAAGAGCACCCTTGGGTACCCAAAATCCATGACCATCTACTGAAGGTGAAACTCTCACTTCTTCTACAGACTTGCTTTTCTCAAAAGTAATATTGCACTCAATAGTGCATGCACCAAGCTTATACAATGTGCCATATATGAAACCTCTAGCAATCACCATAACACATTTGACCATCTTGCATCATACATCAAAAATTACTACTTGCACACCTATGTCTATTAGCTTTCTCACAGATAACAAATTTCATGCTAAACCAGGGATATGTAACACACTATTAATCCTTCTTATTCTACCATAAGGAAACTTGATTTTAACTTTACCACGGACAACAATGTCTGAATGAGAATCATCACCCAAATACACCTTACCTCCATTAAATTCTTCATATTCAAAAAACCAATCTCTATTAAAGGTCTTATGGAAAGATGCACCTGAGTCAATTAACCATGCATCATTACCCACACAAGTTGCTAAAGCTACAATGAATGTGTCACAATATTCCTTCTCAGACTCAAAATCAAAATCAAATTTCTTATTTTTCTTCTTCTTTTCTTCTTTGTAGTCCTATGAACATGTCCAGGCTTACCATAGTTCCAACAAATAACTTTATACTTTTCAGGAGACTTAGATCTCCCCTTGGACTTGGATTTGTCACGCTTCTCATTCTTCTTGCCTTTTTCCTTAGGTCTTCCACAAATATTTAGGGCCTCCTTTGTATTGATGGATACCTTCCTCCTCATGTCTTCAGAAAGAAATGAACCCACCACATCTTTAGTCTTCAATATAACATAAGTACTCCCGATAGCCATAATAAGAGAATCCCATGAATTAGGCAAATAACAAAGAAGGATCCGATATTTCTCTTCCTCATCCATTTTGACACCAATTGATGCCAATTGAGCCACAAACATATTGAATGCTTCCAAGTGGTCTATAATTTGTACACCCTCTTTCATTCTCAAGAAACACAATTTCTTCCTCACGAAAATCTTGTTCACTAAATATTTGGCTTGATACATCTCACCAAGCTTCTTCCATAGTTTTTGTGCAGAGGTCTCCTCATGGGCATTGATTAAAATAGATTATGCCAAGAACAATCTGATTAGACCCTTTGTTTTATGGTCCATAACATCATATTGAGTAGCTTGAGTAGGATCTGTGGGCCTTGAAACATTCTCATCAAAAACATCCCACAAATCTTGATCTATCAACAGATCCTCCATCTTCAGCTTCCACATTTCAAAATTATTTCCAAAAAATTTATCCACCTCTATTCTCCTGCATAAACTCGCCATCTAAAAATTCCTAAAAACAAGATCACAAAGTGTCTTCTACACAAGCTCCCACTCAAATCTAGATTAGTTCAAAAAAACTAACAACCCACAACTAAAACCAAAGGTGATTTGGCTTTGATACCACTTGTAAGGAAGCTAAGGTAGCAGAACAAATTCCTACACTAATCTTGAGAGGAGAATAATGCAAAACTTTTACAGATCTTTAACAATTACATAAATTTAAACAAAAATAAACATAAATATCATGCATACCACAACACAATGATTTACATGGGGAAAACCCTTTCAAGAGAATAACCCAACACTCCAAGAGCTCTCCAATATATTATTCAGAAATCACAAAGATTACAATATACTTGTAGAGCAAGCTTCTCATAGGAGTATCACCACTCAGAGATCCAAAGGCAACACAATCATTATCAGACTCCCAGAATACACCACAATACACAACTGTAAAGCAATTCCCTCATAAAATGGGGTTTCCTTCTAGGGAAAATCAAGCTAATAAAATATCAGATATCAGATATGAGATATAATGATGAATAGTCCAGATTTACAATAATAAAATATAAATATAAATTTCCTTTCAGGGGTGCTGTCCCCAAGCCCCTACTAGGGTGTGCTGCCCTTGGACCCCATCCAGGGGAATAGTCTCCTCAAACCCATTGTGGGGGGGGATCTCCCCCATTCACCCCCCCTATCATCATCGGTTGAACAACACCTTATGTATCAACAATACCTTATGTAATTGAAAGGTTGAGACACATTTTCTCAACATTTTTTTTGAGAAATTAGAGAAATGCCTATAAATACCTAGTTATTGCATCATTTGAAATATAAAAACAACAAGAACTAAGGAGAATTTATGAGAAATTATTATCAAGAGCACTATCAAGAAAGTCAAGAGAAACACTTTCAGATCTCAAATTCTATGTGAGTTTATGTATGTTCATGTTATCATTTTTTTGTGAAGGCTAACACTTTTGTAGGTCTCCAAAGCATCCAAGCAAATCAAGAAATAAAGGTCCAAGACCTTGAAGTGATGTTCATGAATTAAATCCTTCAAGGAATCCATTGAAGGGTGGTGAGTTGCAATACTTTGTTATTTCATCATTCCTTCCTATCCATTATCATTTTATCTTTGATATTTCCATTGTGGAAGTTGAAACACTTACACAGGGTTTGACTGAGGCTAGCCCCTAAATGGCCCAAATTTTTACCTCTTTGAAAGTGTAGGTTTTAGGTTTGAAGAGGATTGAAGGAAGGTTGAAGAAAAATTGTTCATTGTTTCATTTGAAGCCCTACATCTTGTCAACTCACGTACAAAATTATCCAACGGTGTTTTGACAACTCTACAATCGAGAACCATAAGATTAGATATGTCATTAGAAGACCTCAAAAATAGAGAAGAAGAAGCATAAAAGGACCCATATTCCCTAGGGTGACTTTTTCCCTCTATAGTGATTAAAACCAACTTTTCTAGGTAGGTACACAGTCCTCTGCATTTCCCAGATCTGCTTCCAAGTTACTATTTTAGTCTACTATTTTTTTGATTATTACATTTCTTATATTAGGGAACATATCTTAATTAGGTTAATCATAGAAAATCAATTCCAAGTAATTCCAAGACTCAATAGGATGGAGATCCAGGTCTGATTGGCTCATCTTCATGGTTGAAAGTCAATCTACTCACCTTATTGATCTCTATCTTAATGAAATAATAGAAAACATTCCACAAAAATAAAAACCTTGAATCTTAGGTTTACATAGTATACCTAGGGGGCTTTACCCCACTTTTCTTTTTTTCGCCTATAAATAGCTCAATCTAATAATAAAAAATAACTCCTAAGTTTAGCTTAAGTATTTAAAGTAAAAAGTGACCTAATAATTAATTAATGACTAATTAATCATTAGGTGATTTTTCTAATTACTCCAACACCCCCACCTTAAGATCAACTTAGGGAGAAACTAAAATAATGATAAAGGATGTAATGATGAATGCATTGATAGGTCCCAACTACAAGACCTGATGGGGTACCCATGTACAAATAAATGAAACTCTCATAACCAAAGAAAAAGAGAAAACCACATGGGAAAAAAACTCATCTCTAAAAGAGATAAAATGACATAATTGTACTAGTGAAAGAAGGATAGAAGGAGGACCCAATGTGACACCCAAAGGACTAATTCTATCACAAAAGTACAATAGATGTACCCCTATTAAGAGAGAGAAAATGAGGATTTGAATCCCCCATAAATAAGTAGTTCTTATGTCAATGATGAATGATTGAAGATAAAACATGATCCACTACCTACAAACTACATTTCTCCCCTTAGGAAGAAACAAATCCACTAGTGATTGGAGAATCCATTCCAAAAAGATGAAATAATTAGGAATCCAAATCCAAATGATGTGTGCTTTGTTAGATACACAAGACAACTGAGAGATACTTTAAAACATCAAAAACCCTCATTAACATTCAGATATGCATCAACCCTTAAACCCTTATCCACCATTAAACCCTTATCATGCATTAATAGAATGTAAACATGTAAACAATTAATGCAAACATATCCAGACACATAAAACACCAGATTCACATGGAAAAATCAAGAAGGGAAAAACCATGGTGAGGATTAGCTCACAAATAAAAGAATTACAACATTGAATACAATAAGGTTGACTGTCCAGAAAGATAAAGAAAGGATCACTACCAAAGGACTCACTATCTAGAAGAAAGAAGAATAGAAGAAGGGGTGGCTCACTACAAATTTGGAATACAAATAATGCATCTCCCATATGCTAAAGGTGTAGTTCCACTAAAGCACAAACAACTCATCAAATAGACTGAAATGTAGACACCTTCTACTCACTACATTAGGATGTCATTGTTAGAGTAATAATTTATTACGCTTAATTAATTACATCATACTGGTTAATTAATTAAGTCACTTATTCCTCTAGTTGCTTAAGCTAAACTTAGGTGCATTAATAATTATTTATTAATTATTAAGTGTGCACACTAGGGTTTCATTTAGGGTTTCCCTTTTAGGGTTTCTTGATCTCCTTCATAAGGATTGATCTCTTTGTAATAACTGAGATTCTGATAATGCATTTTACACTTTGAGGTTTGCAAAACATCTTCTTGGTTTTGCATGTCTTTTGCATGTGACAGGTATCCATTTGCATGCAGGTGATCTTGGATTCTAACATGGTATCAGAGCTCCAGACCTGCAGCTGCCTGTTCGTGATCTGAAGATATGGCTTCTCAGTGAGTTTCAAGTGCAAGGGTTTCCACAGGCATCTTTTTTGCAAGATCTGGGGGTAGCCAATTTTTCGGCACACTATGGGCTCAAACGGACGTCGCCATCGCGTTCGCAGCGCCTCAAAACCCTAGGAACGCCTGTCGTTTGGTTGTTTTTGGTGAAGTTGATTTGGGAGGCAAAAATTTTTTGCCAGGGAAGCCGTACGGCCTCCCCAGCACGCGTTCCGAGACACGAAAATCGAAAAAAAAAATCAAGAAAAACTCGATCTCGGGATTTGCGCCGGCGCTCATTGTGCAAACCGGCTCCGCCACCGGGCGGCCACCCGTCCGCCACCGCCGTCGGTGGCTGCCCCTTCTGCTCCGCCGGCTCCGCCAGGCTTTCAGCCCCCGCGGGCCCAAACAGCCACACCAGGGTCATGTGGGGGACCGGGAGCTTCACGCCCAGCCCCCGGCCAACTCCAGGTCCAAGCCCCTGGTCATATCAGCGACCAGGGGCTCTACCAAATTTTTTTGCAGGGGGCCGAATTTTTGCTCCGACGGCCAGATGGCCGTCAAATTTTTGACATGAAGTGCTGACGTCAGCATGACGTCATCGGCTGTACGGCAGTTTGCCCCCCTAACCCTAGTTTGCCTCTAAAGAAGCAATTTTTTTCTTTTTTGCATAACTTGGGCATACGGTATCGAAATTGGGCAAACGAGATATCGCCGGAAAGCTGGTTCCGAGCACTTTCATTTGGTGCTAGTTTATTTTTCAGTATTTTCTTGTTTTACTGCATTTATTGCTGGTTGAAGTCAGATGTACTTTTTATGCTTCCGAGCTCATAACTTTTTGCCACGATCTCCGATTTTCGCTATCTTTGCGGCGTTGGAAAGGTATTGAGGAGCTCTATGTTTCTGTCTATGCACTTTTTTCTGTATCTATCCCAGGTTTTTCATTATTCCAGATTTGGCCCGATGGGTGTTTTGGAGATTACCTGGATATTTTGGCAGTTGGGAGAGTGCCTTTTTGCATCTTTGCACTTCATTTTCAGTGATACATCATTTAATAATCGACTGCTGCTTCATAGATTCCAGATTTGTTCCCGTTTGGAGTTTTCGAGTGTTCTGTGGCATCGGGTCTGCTGTTGCATCATTATGATTCCGATATGGTTTCTTGTAGACAGAAGTATCTTTCCTTGCTTGCCAGATTGCGGTTCCAGTGTTACTCTACAGTGTTCTTCCAGTGCTTCTTTGCAGCATGTCATATCATTGTAGGGGGGTTTTGTCCCACTGGGTTTTCCTCCTCTACCTCTTTCTTACATTTGTAAATGGGTACCTGATCAGGCCTAGTTGCCGGGACCCATCTTTTCTTGCATGCATCTTATTCTAGTGTTTTAGCTTCTTCCTAAGTTCATCTTAAGGGGGGGTGTTAGAGTAATAATTTATTACGCTTAATTAATTACATCATACTGGTTAATTAATTAAGTCACTTATTCCTCTAGTTGCTTAAGCTAAACTTAGGCGCATTAATAATTATTTATTAATTATTAAGTGTGCACACTAGGGTTTCATTTAGGGTTTCCCCTTTAGGGTTTCTTGATCTCCTTCATAAGGATTGATCTCTTTGTAATAACTGAGATTCTGATAATGCATTTTACACTTTGAGGTTTGCAGAACATCTTCTTGGTTTTGCATGTCTTTTGCATGTGACAGGTATCCATTTGCATGCAGGTGATCTTGGATTCTAACAGTCATAAGCATTAAGGCTCGTACTTAGATCAAAAAACTTGATCACATTCACATATTTTGCATCACACACTCTGCTCTTAACCAAAAAAAATATTCTCTTTGTATTTATACCATTTGTGACCTAAAACAATCTCAATTAGGTCAACCTTAAGAAAGCGTATACACGTCAACCATGCAACATCAAATAGGTAGGAACCAAACACTTCCATAATATAAAGAAGTGAGGCCAAACCATGCTACTACTTAACTAGGACCTAAATCTACACCAACCCACTTCTCAAAACTTCCTCAAACAAAAATTATCCTTCACAATTAGCGCTAGGTCGCTAGGTCAACCAAACTTACACTAACACTAATAAGCGACTCCAAACACACCTCCCAAGGTCTAAAACATCTTGTGGACCACACAAAAAAATTCCACAATATCCATACATCTCAAAATATTCTAGCATCATCAGAATATTCTACACAACCACAACAACCAATTGAAACTCAAGAACGCCTTGATTTTGTGGAACCAAACACATTGGCACACACATCCAACACACGAGACAAATTTGTGAAATAAGTCAATACCTAAAACTTCAAGGGAAGGTAGATATAATCAATATAAGAATGTTACCAGATCCACAACACTAGAAACTTTATTGCGGAGAAATGTGAAGCAATCTCATTTCTCCCATATACCCTATTTCACTAGACATACATACTGTCAAACACATATTCCACTGTAGAACAATATAGAACCTAAAAATATGGATATGACACCCATGAAAACCTCTGATCATCATGTCCAAATTACATGGGAATATCTTCAACCATGAAGAAATTTGGAGCAGAACACTAAACATCACTCTATCACACTGAACTCTTTTATTCAATTTTTTTGAAAAGCACTTGGAAACCAAGTGAACTAGCTTCATCAACAACATTACTATCATCTCTACAACACATCTAAAACATCTATAACATGCAAAATTTTCCAACTACAACAATCTTCCCAAGCATAATTCAGGTCAACTACCTCTGCAAGTATACAAAAGTAGGACATCAACGACAACACCATCATGTGTTGAAATCAATACCAACAACTTCGGGCTTCCAAAAAATCCAATGCTAGGGGTTGACATCATCAACACCAACATCATTCCAACACTCTCTTCATACAAGGGTTTGACATCAATGACAACACCCAAACATCTCACAAACAACTTAAGCTTCCAACATCTCCAAACTTCCAACACACGTTTAAAAATTTCTCAAATGTCCACATGTCGGAAAGAGATGATGTCAATCCAAGATCCTATGAAGAATGATGTAGAACAAGCTCTAAAGATGATGAAAATGATGGGCCAGCAAAAGTGATGTGGTTTTCAGTAAAGAGGAGATGAACATCCTCAAAGTAATCCTCGAAATTGACAATTTGTGAATCTACAAACAAGGATGATATGTTTTGAAGATATAAATCCCAAGTAGCTATGTTTGTAAGAAGATGAATATCCTACTACACTGAACCAATAAGGGCCAAGGATGTGGTGATACCAAGCTAATTAAGAACAAAAAAAGATGAATATTGAGTCTCAATTTGACGAGTGGGAACATGAATCCAAGTCTCTCAACCATCGGAACATGCAAGACTTGTGATATACTCAAGCTCCTATAAGTTATCATCATTAAATGGTATGTAATCTGCATTTGCAAGAGGAATGAGACAATCTCCACTAGTATCCTCTGAGAATGGAGAGATATAATGGTCTCCATGTATTTAACAAATTCAAGTCCAAAGTGTGTGGGGATAATCAATTTCTGATACAAGACACATAGTGTCAAAATCAACACCAGAACAAATAACTCACACAACATGATCATTGATAATGCCCCATGCTAAATAACTTCTTGGTGTGTTTGTGGTGCAGGAGCACCTTAGGTTCAGTAGTTAAGAGCAAGTTGTAATTTTAGTTTTATTATGTTGGTGTTATGTAATAAGGTCATCTAAGACCATGTTGGATGTGTTAGAGTCCATATTAGGTTGTTAGGAGTGTTGGCAGGTCAAGTTGCTTAAAGTTGTCAATTTTGCAAAATGTTGTCAATGTGACAAATGTTGCAAAATATGGAATATGAAAAGACACAAGTGTAAATGAAGGAATTAGAATGGTTGTAGTTTGAAAATAAGTTTTAAATGGTTGGTACATGTTTAAATATCCTTGGGGAGGTTGAAACCAAGGTGGGTGGTTACATTTTTTAAGTGAAATCAATAAAAGACTTCCTTGTTTCTACATTTTTGAACAATAAATTGTTGTTTCAGAGCTTGGTACGTCCTTGTATAGTCAGTTCATGATCTAAAAAAAATTGGAGGTTGTTGTTTTTCAAATCTTATTTCATTTTATTTTTGTTTCATCAAGTTTCATTGAGTATTAAGAAAGTTACAAGCATTTTGATGAAAGCAGCCAAAAACCCTACCTGGGGTTCCTAGTGGGCTTGAAAAATGCATTTCTTGCAATTCTGAAAATAGAAATTCATAAAAAATTGGTGAAATTTCTTGTAATTGTGTATATTTTCATTCTTAAAAATTTCAGGTCCAGGGAAGAAGGTTTACATGTGTTTTTATGGTACCCTAGGTCGAATTTATTTATGTTTTAGATCTAATTGGCAAAAGATGGAGGATTTTGTACAAAAGAACCTACCCTAGTTTTGAAGTATGTTGGGTAAGGAAAAAAAGGGTATATAAATATATGTTTACATTTTGGGTATCAATTTTGGTTTGGAAATTATGACCAAAAAACTCAATTTGTTGCCTCACCTTCAAAGCCTAAAAAAGTAAGACAATCCATTTTTACCCTTTGCGTACAAAGAATCCCTACCTGATTTTGACATATGTTGAATAATGGCCAAATGGGTATCTGAAAATCTTCTTACCTTTTTGATATCATGTCTGGATTAACAGTTAGGAGGGAAAAACCAGTTTGGGAAGGCCACAAGGAGAATGAGGTCTGATGAATGAAAACCCACCATTTGAATAGTTAGAGATTGAAATTTTTCTTGTTTAAGGATTGTTTGGAGTTTTCCATCTCTTGTCTACATTATTTTGGTGTAGGTATGATTCCATAAAGATAAGAAAATATGTCAAGCCAACTTAGATGTGTCAAGATGCCATTTTTATAAGACTCATAATTATCCTTTTCTAGGATGACCATACAAGGATGAACAAAAAAACCTATGATAATTGACACTTCTTGAAATGAAAAAATTAGAGATTGATAACCTCAATGCATGTAAAATATATCCAATGAATTCATCTCATGTAAGAATATCCTTTCCATGTTCCATGATGTCCAAGTAATTATTAAGAGTGAAATAATTAAAATTTTGAATAAAATATACTTGAGGAAGATTCTAGAAAAGCGCATGAATGGATCTGAAGAGCTCTGAAATACCTTTCCAATGCATAAAAGATCACAAAAATTGGAGATATAAGTGAAAATCTTTGCATTTGAAAGTATAAAATGATTATCTAAATTTAATTAAAATAAAATGCACTAGTAGTAAAATCTAATGATGAGATTTACACCAATGAAAATTACATGGAACTAACTTTTATATGATATCTTGTTTGCTCAATTTCGACATTGTATACCCAAGTCATGGAAAATAAAAATAAAAATTATCCTGTAGGCATGATTAGGGCTTGGAGAGGGCAAGGGTATAGTAATGACATCACATTGGCGTCAACAAACAAAATATTATGCTACCATCGGTATATTCCATTTGCATCAATATAGTCTCTGCTCCCAAAATATTCTTTGATAGTGAAAATAATTGGCAAAAGTTTTGAAGGTTGCCAAAAAGGGTAGTTGGGTAAGAGGTTGGTTGTGCCAACAATTTTCATGAGGGAACTAGTTTTTTTTTTCATCGTTGGGTGATGATAAGGCCATCATCAATAGGATATTTAGGCATTGATTTACGTGTCGACAAGCAAGGGAAGCTACCATTGGGATAGTGTGGGGCCTAGAAAAGGGGTTGTCATGTCCTATGGACCCCGATACGAACCACACCTACACATGCACAAACACATGGTACTATATGTTCCCTAAAATCTTTTTCTTTTTCCTTTGATTTTTTATTTTCATTTTAATTTTGAAAAAAAACTAAAAAAACAAATCATACTAGGTCGATGCTAGGGCTTGTGCAGGTTACTTAGCAATCATATGGTCATACGAATTTTACCTCGATATCTATGTTGGCCCTATTTTTTTTAAAAAAATTGTAACAATTTGGATTTGAGTGTTTTGATAAGTATTCTTAAGGTTTTCAATCATTCTATATCCAATGATGATGCCCATTTTCTCTAAGATGAGTCAAATTTTACCTCAAGATTGGATCTCTCAAAATTTAGATAGGAAGTTATGGATCTAGTGCTTTGATACCATGTTGGAGTTGATGATTAAGCCCCATAGCTCTTAGAAATCACTTGCAACTAAAAAACTTATCACATATGAAGAGAAAAATTCATTGATGTGCTCATGCAACCGTAAGAAGATAATTGATCCACAAAAGCATTTGGTATTATAAATATATATGAATAATTACAATTTTTACAGCAATGAATGCTTATAAAAGAAAAAAGGAAAACCCTAGATGAGGATTTTATTAGAGTGTGGAAGTGTCCACATCTTATGCAATAAGACAGTAAGATCTATATACAACATAATCTAATAATAAAAACACTCCTAAGTTTATCTTAAGAGTAATAAAATAAAAGGGGTCTAATTATTAATTAATTATTAGTTGTTTTTCCTAATTACTCCAACACATTCTTACACCACTTTTCCTTCATAGTTATAATTTCAAACATATCTTTACTAGCACACCCATTACTCAACCTCTATGTCTTGACCTATTATATGAGTCTTGTGGTATGTCCACCCTCCAATCCCTTGTATTCCCAACATTTTTTTTCTCTCCACAACACCCCAACACATCATAATTTCATTAATGATAAATTTTGGTACCATATCTTTCAAAAGTGATACTTTTCTTGCCCATAATCATTGTTCCAAATTGGAGTTTCCCATTTACATTATGGTTGACCCATTATTATTGTGATAAATATAAAGAGGATAACATGTCCATTTATGGGACTCATTTATACTTAATAAAATTCATTTTATAATCCATTCTAAGTACTTATATTCAAGAATGGGAATCCCAGGTTGAAAATGCTAGCGGTTTCAAACTTGCTAAGCTCATACAAAGTTTATATTTGAGCTCCATTGGATGCAAACTCCAACCACATTATATTGATTTGATTTTCCATTATTATTGGTAAAAATTTGATGTTGTAGCCAATAATATTATAGAGCTATTTTAATGTAATACAACCATTATTGTAATGAGGAATAGATAAGGATTTACATATGTTATTTATTAATCATTATATTAAGAATATTATTAGTTATTTCTATCATTTACTATTCAAAATGTAATCTAATGATAATGTTGGTGCATAAATAATAATTTAAATATGAGTTGTATAATATCTCAATAAATTCTAGGGATAATATTGTTGTTATTTAAGTAATAAATTTTTGTAAAAGGTTAATAATCGATTTTGTACTATAATTTCTAATTCCTTAAAAAAATTACCATAGTCATGACATGAAAATGGACATTTAACATTTAAAAACAATAAATTTAAATATACTAAATAAGTAATAAATTCAATCTAAGTAGGAGCCATATAGTACTATTGGAGTAGGTATAACAAATACAGAATTTAGAGAATTCAAAAATTAAGAAAAATGAATTGAAATAGCTTCAATTTTAGAGCTCACAAAGTGTCAAATTCATGTAATCAATTCAAAATTTGAGAGGAAACTCACACTCAATACAATAACACCTTGAACTCCCTCTTGCACAAGCCAAAACAATACTCCAATAAAGTGAATTCAACTTTTTTTTGAGAGAGTATTTTTGTCAAATGTAGAGTAATAAAAATGGCATCCCTTTTTCCTTTTCACCCATTTTCCCATTTCTATATTATTTTTCATTTTCTTTCTATTTTCCTACTTCACCAAATACATTTACCTAAAAAAATAAATTCTTAAATCATTTCCTTATATTTTTGGAATACTAAATATTTAAAGTTAGCCTCTAAGCAATGGAATATTTTAACTAATTAAAATAATTTACAAATATTTTTTTAATGTATTTAACTAGAAGCTCCACTTTTTCCTTTCCCAATGTCTTTATTTCCCAAATGTATGACATTATTAACATGCCATGATTCATCCATCAAAATATTAATCAAATACAACAGGCGAATAATAAATCATAACCAAAATCACACATTTGTGATTTAATACACAACATAAGTGGAGTCTACAATTTCTACCCATTTGGATCCAAATTTACATATGTTCTCATAAGACACATATTCCAATAAATTTGATTCTTATAGGGTTTTGTAATGTAGATTCTCATAAGACATATATTCCAATCAATTTGATTCTTATAGGGCTTTCCAAAGATATTAGGCCCAATGCAACATCTTTGATATAACCATCATTAGAGAAAAAATTAGATCTACGTACTCAAGTGGAGAAATAACTTTGCACCTACATATATAGTGTACCTACACCATACATATAACCAAAGTAATGTATAATCATTCAATAGGGTACAATATCCCATACATCATATAACCACATCTAAAATAGCTCAACATCAATGTACATCACCCAAATGGGGTAATGTGATAAATAAAAATCATCTAGAATCCAAACATAATGATATTAATATCCATCTATGATAATTTATATATGTATATGTCTATAGACATGGGAGTATCACATGCATCACAAAATATACAAATAAAATATAAATTCTAATATAAAATATTATCAAGAACACCTCAATGAAAAATGATAAGGTCTAACAATCATCGAGGATAAATTTATAGTCACAGAATAACCAAGTGCAAATCCCAAAGGTATTATTGTTAGTCATAAAGAAGGATAGTGAAGACATCGGTCGATAAAACATACTACATCTTGGCACAAAACAATTTTGGAGCATAATATTGTAAAGATGTCATCTAGACTAGGATTATCATAGATGGGTCACGCCCCATCTCATAGATATATGTATAAAATAAGATATGAATGACAAAGTGTAATGTATGTATGTATTATATGTGTAATAGATAATGAGAAATGTATGTATAAGAGATAATGTAGGGAAGGAAAAATGTATAGATATTAAATAAGAGATAAGAAAGAGTATAAGAGAAGATATAACAATGTACTATTTTTTATTTGATCAATACAATGAATACCAAAATTATATCTATATAATGTTACCTAACATTCTTTGAATATATAGTAGTTAATCCAATGTCTGATCCTATTGGTGTTCACCTTTATATGTCTGAGTCTGGGATATAAACTATAATACTTAGAAAATACTTGGGGCTCATAACTTGATCATGTGTTTCCCCAAATTTATTGCTAACATTGCTTAGGTGATATAAAGGACAATAACACCTTTTAAAAAAAATATAGAATTAGACATAAAGGAAGAAAATAAAATCAATGAAGATATAAATATGTGGAACCTTCCTCTATGCACTTACCTTGTGAGAGGGGGTTAGGAACCAAGGGGATGGAGAATGTAAAGGGGAGAAATTCCAAAAGGGATCTCTTAAGAGATGTGAATTCTAAGAAAGATACCAAATAATTACCCTAGGAAATAATAAAAGGATTAATGAAACTTTGAATCAATCTAACCCATGGTAAAAGTATATAAGAAAAATACAAAAGAGATTAGAGAGAAAATTGAATTAGTAAGAAAAGTAAACATGACAAGTCCAAATAGAGAAGATAAAAGACAACAACAAATGATTGAAAGAGAAGAAAGACACCCTAAAAGGATGGAAATTATAGAGAATATGAGAGTGGAGCATGCTAATGAGGATGTTGTTGAGCACACCAAAGGGGGTATTGCCAAAGGAAAAGAAAAATAAGGTAGAGAAGAAGGGAAAACTCTGGAGAAACCAAAATTATGTTGGGAAAAAATAAAACAAATTCTAACTAGTTTAAGAAAGAATATCAAGGATTATGGAGATTCTAAAAGATTTTTGTTAGAACCCTGCAATAATAATAAAAATATAGTATCACCACAACCTTTTAAAAGTCCTACAATTAAACCATATTTATCAAATTTAATAATTGACCTAGATGACTGATTTATGGAATTTATGAAAACTCTAAAGAAGACTCTATCAATTCAAGAAGAATATATAGAAGAATTAGTTAATAGAAGCATAAGGAAATTAAAAGAAGAAATAAGAAAAGGCAAAAAAATAGATTGAATTTGGGTAAATAGTTTTGTTTACAAATAAATAAATTGACATTAACAAAAAGGAAAATGAAAAAAATACTTTGAAGAGTCACAAATCCTCGACTAGGATCCATCCATTTAGCCATATAAGAGTCAAATAATCCTAAAAGAAGAGATACCACAAGACAAGGAAACAAGAAAGGAAGAAGGAAAAAAAGTAGTGTGAGAATAAATACTCGAAAATTAATATTTTGATATAAAAATAGAAAGAGACAAAGTTAGAGAACAAAAACCTTCTACTGTTAGAAAGATAAAAAAGATAAAGAAGAAAAACCTAATCTACAAATCCAAAATGTTGGAATTAGAGAAATAAAAGACAAGATGGAACCCACAATCAAGATCCCAGTATTTGGAAAAGATACAACAAAAGCCATAGAACACATATTCTTGCTAGAATCCCTATGAGAGAGGTAGGATATATATGAAGATAAGTCATTTAATTACTAGACTTTGTATCTATTGTGCATTTTTTGCACACATGCCCCACTGAAGGTGGGGACCCTCATTTTTGCTTTTTGGTGTCTTTGTCTTTCTTTTTTTTCGGGTCTTGATTGCTTGGGTATGTGATTTAATGATTCATCTTTCCTATTGGAATGGCCCATTTGAGATTTGTATTGAAAACCTTAAGTTCTGGGTGCACTCCGGGTTTTTCACTGTTTTCAGGAAAATCCGCCTTGGCCAGACTTTCCAGGTTTCCTTTCGGTGCTTGGTTGCGGCTACTTTATTTTTAGTCCGGGGAAATCCGTCATAGACGAATTTTTCCGAAGTCCGTTGCTCTGTTGGATTCCTAGATTTTGGTCTTGGTCATCTTGTCAATCGCATTGATGGTGATTGCATGACTTTTAGGGTGATGTTATATTGAGTTATGGGAAGTAATTTTCCATTTGAGTTTGAAGTGCTTGAGCTTAGGGTGTGTTGCTGGATTGTGCATTTGGAAGTGACTTCGAGTGTTACATTCGGATTTCTTGAGCACTATTCATGTTTTGCTCATGCTTGAAGTTTATTGCCAGCTTCCTTGGTCTCATTTCTTTATATTCTCATGGTATGTGGATATTATCTCTCTCTCTTTCGGTTTGAATTGTTTTGCTTCATGCGCTTTCATGTTATTCATTACTGCATTCTTGCCTGATTGTGCATGCCATTCCTGGGAATTTAAGGGTTTTGTGTCTTGCTAGTCGGTTCAGGTGCTTTTCCTGGGTTTCCGCTTTGGGATAATCCTTCATTGTTGTTTCGGTGGCTTGCTCGCATTTGCCATCAATTTACTATCTTTACGGGCAAGCAAGTTGTGCCTCTGTTGTTCCATGCTTTCATGGTAGAAGGTTTTAGGGTTCTTGACCTAAGGCATAGCCAATCCCTCTCGATTTAATGAGAGGTGAGTTTTGAATTCGTGTTTGATCCATTGGAGGTCTAGGTCAGGTCGTTGTCGAGCTCCAGGCTCTTGAATCTATGATCATTCATTATATTTGGGTGAAGATGAGGGAAAAGTTGGTGTTTGAGATTTTGGTGTCTTCGCGGAATTTTGTCTCTAACAGATTTCCTAGAGTTCTCACGTTTCCTCTATGTTCTTCATAATTTTCCTTTTATTCAGACTTTTGTTTATCTCACAGAATTTCGCTTCCTCCGGATTTACCCGGTGTTTGTTGCTGGGTCGTTCTACTGAATTTGGGATTTCATGGTAAATTTGTCTTGATTTCATTGAAGTCCTCACCTTCGGGATTTTCCTGATTTTTTGCGACTCCCTCATATTCCCGGGTTGTTCAAATTGTTGTTATTTTCAGGGATTTCCGTCTAAGGTGGATTTTTCTGAAGTTTTGTGAGAATGAGGAATCTGATGATTATATAAGAATTTTCTTATTGATGATGAATTTAGATGAGTCAATGAACTTAAGCTAAGTTGTATCACATTGTTCTTTGATTATATTGATTGATTGAAATAATTGTGTGGGGTTGTATGTCTATTTCGTTGGATTCCACCTAGTCCGGATTTCCCCGGAATTCCTCTCTAGTCTGGATTCCATGAAGGAGGCTAAATCTTGAGCTTTGGAATAGTTGATTTAATATGGATTTAGACACTTATTTTTTATCTTGGATCTCATTTTGGTTGTATTTACTTGTTTTCAGGCAGGATCAGGACAAGATGTTGTTGGGCATGGCAAGGGGAAGGAAATGGATCCAAGTGCAGAAAGTTCTGCTATCTTCGAGGCAAAAAAGGTAAAGATGGACATAAAGAGTAAGATTCCTGAGAGAAGATTGACTTATGTTTGGTCAGGGATTAGTGATACCAATGTGGGTATGTGGGACTATGAGGAGTTCAAGGCTGGAATGGCAGCACAGAGCCTCCCTTTGTTGGCCAGAAGAAGTTTGGAATCCGGGTTAGCACATGTGGTTGGATTCCCTTCTATGGTACAGTGCTATGAGTTGGTGCATGAATGTGCTAGGAACTATGACAAGGGAACACAAAGAATAATTGGTCCCCAGGGAAGGTTTATTGCAAATTTTGACCATGTGTCAATTACCTAGACTTTTGATATGCTTGATAGGTCACATGTGGTGGCCTTTGATATGGATGCAGCCAAGAAGTACTAAGAGGAGAATGTGGTTAAGTCCCAGCAGGTAATCAATTCTTGGTTGGAGAAGCCCAAGTCTCACTTCTCCAAGTTGCCTAAACAGCTGGTCAGACTCAAATTCAAGAGGGAGTACTATGATGCTATTACACTCCTTATTAGGTTGGTAGAGCTGAAGAATGTAGGGGTATTTCGAAGTTGGATGTTCAATGTTATTTCTCGAATGGAGCAAGGTATAGACTACCACTAGGCAGGTGCCATAAGTGCAGTGATCCATGAGCAGATGAGCCACGTCTTGTAGACCAAGACCTTCACCATCACCTCTTATCTAAGTTATGCATTGGCAAGATTTCACCCATACAAGGGGTTGAGCACCAGAGGTATATTTGGCAGGATGCAATCTATGAGGTGTATCCATAGCTGCACCTAGGAGGAGGAAGTTATAGAAGGGTGAATGATGCATTCAGCATAAATATTACCAGGTTGTTGCATGGTGTAGAACATATTAGGATTTTAGACAAAGCCAAGGAGTTGATAAGGAGGTATGGGGCATGGTTCATCAATTACCTACTTTCTCCTACATAAGGATTGATGGCTGTTAAAGGGCTCCTTAAAGACTCCCAAGGTACCCAACTGACCATATCATACTGTTGGAATTCACAAGGCAGATTTGTGACTTCGATGTGATTGTCAAGGGAGACAAACATAAAACAGGGTTTGGGAATGACTTCCCATTGAAGATAGGCACCAATGAGGTCTACCCTTCCATCTAATCAGCTCATGCTTCTGAGGAGGAGATGAGTACTTTTGGTCTCTCCTTCCATTCCAAGAGGGCCAGATTTGATATCACTGGTGAAGCACACAAGAAGGCCAACAAAGAGTACAACAAAAAGGACAAAATTGAAGACTATTGGACCAACTTTGGTGATGAATTTGATGTAAGAAAGAAGAAATTCTCTAGGCTGCCAGTGGACCTAGTGAGGTTGTATAACATAAAGGCCATTCTTAACCAGGTTGAGGAGGATGGAAATTTGATTCAGGGTCACATCTTTGAGGCTGCAAAGGACAAACCGGTTGGAGAGGTTTATTGTTTAGAAGAAGAAAAGATAGAGTTGGAGCAAATCATGACTCTGATGATTAAATATACCAAAATGTGGCTTAAGCAAAAAATGCTAGAGTTAGAAAGTGAAGGTGTCAAGTGCACCTATGATTTGATGGGAGACTTGGAGTCTCATTCTGCTTCCGAGGATTCACATGAGCACGATCCTAAAGGTAAGGCCAGGGTGAACTCCCCTTTCAAGATCAAGGTCAAGGATGTCAAAAATGAGGAGGTGGCATATGCAGGTAAACAAAGGAAGCCCATTGCTAAGAAGAGAAGGCATGTTTCAAGAAGAGGGGCTGAGAAAGATAAAGAGGAAAAGGAAGAAGTGGATGCTACTGCTCCTTTGACCAAGAGAAGAATACTTGTGAAAATATCATAGAAAGAAAAGGAAACTACCAAGATTGATAAGGAAGTCGAACCACCTGTTGTAGAGATAGAAAGTTCAGGGGAGAAAACACAGGTATACATGAGGAGGTCAAGGAATCCTTCCCCAAAGGATGTTCCAACAAAATGAGATGTTCCTGCGACCACTCCTATCATTGAACAAGAGAACATTTCCCTTCATCAAGAGACTAGCAGTGTGCCAGAAGAACCAAGGAAGGATGAAGATCCTAAGGACTTGGGTGAAGAAGAATTCCAGGAAGGAGACCTCTACAATGCAGAGGTAGAAATTGATAAGGTAATTCAGTCTCCCTTGGTAGCTAATGCAGATTCGCCTGCAAAGGATCAAGAGGGGAAGTCCCCTCAAAAGGAGGAGATACCGGTCAGGATTCCTTCACCAGCATAGGTTATTATAGAGGAACATTCTCAAGATAAATGGGCTCTAACTAGGGAAATGCCTAATTGGCCAAGTATTGAGAAAGATGCACCTAATATCCAACAGGAATAGGATAAAAAAGATAAAGTGCAGAATGAATCCACTATTCTAGGTTGGATGTATAGAGAATTAAAGAGCAAATTGGTTATAGTGGAGGACACTCCTCCCAATTGGGATGACCTAATAGCTAACATTAGGAAAGGTAAAACAAAGAAGAAGGCTAAGGTCATCTCCAGGATTGAAAGAGATGGATCTGGCAACAGAGTAGCCCATGTTGTTGCTCCTTCTCTTGACAAAGATAGAGATGGGGTGACTGTAAAAGATTATCATGTGCAAACCATCGATCTAGGGCATGCCTCTATAGAACAGGATATTGAGGAGTATGAAGGCTCTAGTGCTATAATCCTTGGCCGATTGAGGAATGAGGTGCAAACCAAGCATGAGTTGGAGAAGGAGAATGAGAAATTTAAGAGGTACTTGCAAGAGTTGATGAAACCCTTGCAATCCATTGGCTCTTCCTCCTCTGCCTCTAGTTTTTTGCCTCAAGAAACAATCTCTAAGCTTGAAAAGATGAAAGGCACTACACATGCCACATTTGGTTGGTTGCAGTGAGTCTAGACCAAAGGGGATGGTGCTATCAAGTATATCTTATTGACTGCAGGGGATGCCATGAGGTCAGTAGAGTGGCTAAAAATTGTGCTAGCCCAGGACAGGGAGGACACTGATCTCCTGTTGCAGAAAACAAGGACCATTATGGAATACATTGAGGATCAACTAGTGAAGAGTGGGATTCTTCCTTTCCCAAGGGTTTCTGATCCTTGGGAATGGTTTGATATCTTGTAGATGAGGCAAATGGCCTTGAAGAAGATACATAAACAAGGAAAGTAGATTGAGGACACCTTGACGAGCATTTATGATAGGTGCATCTCATTCTTTGAAATCATGATAGGGAGGAAGAAGTTCGCTCCAAAGCATCTCAGTTTGGAACAACTCAGGAAATGGTGGAGAGATGTCTACTCTCCAGTCAGTGAAGGTCCAGTCACTGAGCATCAACTAGATGATGTTGCAACCTCAATTGTAGTTATTGACAAGTATTTAAGAAATAGAGTTGATTGGGATGGTATAGTGAGGAAAGAAAGAGATTACATCAAGTCTCTTGAAAGAAAATTTAGGGTTTTTCCTGTTCCGCCTATTGCCGAATTGGACAGATTATTGATGGCAGTGCATGGTGAAATGGAGTGTGCCAAAGACAAGGATGGGAAGTAGTTATTGTTGTCAAACAGATTGCACCTATATGCTTGAATAACTAAATTTAGCAATCTGTTGAAACATTGGAACTAATTCCAGGTTTTGGGTATCCTATAAGGAATTAGACCTCCAGATTCTAGGCTAGTTCCTATGAATTTTTCTGATTAATAATTGGGTAAATTGTTGGGAAAAGGATAAAAAGACTAAGCCTGAAACCTAAGTTGTAAAACTTTAACTACGGTGATGCACCTAAAACAAAATTTAAGACAACAGATTTATTTCACAAATGATTCTTCATGAGCCTATTTTCACAACTCATATTGAATAACTCAAGTGCATAAATGATTCATAGAAAGGCTAGACAAATCATTCTTTATGAAGGAAATACTTTCACAACTTAAAGGAATGAATATATTATGAGCACAATATTTTACCTGCAACTAAGTATGTTTTTCTGTGCACATGCATTCATGAATGTGACAGAAATTTAAAGGTTTTGGTTGAAACACAATAAATTTGCATCAAGAACACTCATAAGACACAACACCCGAATCTAAGAAGGATAATACTTGATTCACAATGATAACAGAAGGAAAAACTCTGCACAAAATACACTAACATAACCTATAAACCTGGTATTGTATTAATCTGAAAAATAAATGTTGAGTTACAAATCATTCGGTTTGCAGAGTGCAAAGGAGAAAAATAGGAAGTAAGGAAAAAACAGCTAAGTTTTTTCAATATATACAAAAGGCCTTTCAAAAAGGCATGGAAATAGACCTGAAAATCAAACTCCAAGAGAGGGTGATAACTCCAAGGCAAATTCCGAGCATAAACAAATATCTCCAAAAAAGGAGTCAAAACCATGCAAAAATAATTGCATGATGGTCCAAACTCTCTGTCAAGTCATAATTGAAACATGGAAGACTCGAACTGAACTTCAAATCCCTAAAAAGGTGGGCCCAAGCATGCAAAAACTACCTCATTTGTATCAATCTACCCAAGTCAAAATGAAACTCTACTTTGCCTAATATTTTATGCTTGCATCATTGGATTCATTTAAATCAATGTTATTTTGCCTAAAAATAGTTGTATTAATTAAATGATTTATAATTTTATCATTTAATTAATACCACTTTACATGGGTGAGCAAAAATAACATTAAATTAATTGAATTTAATTACTGCAACCCTAGAATTTTTATCACAAAAAATACATGATATATCACTCCACTAATCACCTTAATACACACGTCTCATGCTTCATGCACTATACTTAATATATCTTGATCTAATGGAATTATTATTCCTTAACATAATGGTCGGCCATTTAGCATTATTGGGCACTTTATCATTGTCGACCATATCATTAGGCTTTATTTTGACCTTCAAGTCATGACCACGGGGGTAATTGATATAAAAATGATTAACTTAAAAAACAAGGCAAATCACCCTATGTCGAATTAGGGTAGACAAAAGATGGTCTAACCCTAATCATTTTACCATTTCGCACTTTCATCTTGGCTATTTGGAGAAGCTTCCTGTTGCGTCGCCATAGTAGAGAGCTTGGGGTTTCTGGTTTGAAGCTTGACTCTTCAGCAATCTTCCTCAAAATGGTTGAGGCTTCTCTCTGTAATAAAGGTAAGCTATTTATAGTCTTTTGTGGTCTTCCCATGTGTATTGAAACAAAAAAATGAAGGATAGAAGGCCATGACTTGCAATTCTCTGATTTCTTTATTTCCATTTTTTTGTGTTTGATCCATGCTTTTTCAATGAGGAAAAGGCCTTTCTGGCTACGGCTTAGGAGGCTTAACTGATGCTTCATATGCAACTCCCCTGCAAGTTTGTTCCTCTATTTTAGAGAGATGTACTCTCAGGCCGTGCCATTATGATTGTTGAATTGGGTACTTGTGCTTGTATATTCATGTTGGCTATCACACTTAGCAAATCTAGGCTCGAGTTTGAAATATAGTGCTCCAATGAGCTCTATCAGTGACATATATGAATTCTCCTCTAATGTGAACTGGTAAGCTTTCAAACTCCATAGTATTCTCTGTATTTCTTTTGTATTCTGTTGTATCCATATTTCCTCTCCAAAACTGGCCATGTACAGGCCGCGACTAATATCATTCATTCTGATTTATTTATTTTTTGCTTGTATTTCTAGGATTTTTCTGAAAATCTTCAAACCTCTCATGGCCGTCATTGAGGAATTCCTTTGGGCATACCTCTCTCTGACCTGCATACATTTATATCTCTATAAAATTCAAAATACCCAACCCCTGGCTCGACCTTGTTAATAACTATTGTTTCCTCAGGTTTTCATGCTGAAACCCCAAGTGGGTATGTGAAAAATGACCCATAGGATGTCCCAGGCTGCAAAATTCCTCCTTGCTAGGTTTAGACACCTGTTGTTCTCTTTACTATGGCTATAGAGCTTGCTCATAATGTATGGTCGGCCCCCATAGTTTCAAAGGCATAGCTGATCCAAATGTTGTGAACAGATTTATCATTGCCATTGTGGCGGTCCTGTAGCATATTATCTTCTTTATTTCTAACTGAAGCTTTTGCTTTGATATTTTAGAAAATCTCAAAAACACTTGATAGAATAAAGGACACTTGACCTCTAGCACCCTCAAACATCAAACCTCTTATTCATTACTTGCTACCTTTGAATAACTAAAATGACCTAGTGTGAAATAAAGTGATGCCTTTGCTGCTGTTCACATCATGGTGATTGTCATTTCATGGTAATTTATGACTGGCTAATAGCTGAAACGAATTCTAAGATGTCTTCTTTTAAGATTGTTATATGCTTTTTAACTAGTTGACATGCTGCTACTAAATGTTGTTCGGATTCTTATGACTGTCAACAAAAGAGACATTAGAAATGTTGAATATTTAATCCTTGCTGGTGGCAATCTCTCCTTTACATCTGTTCATGGAAAATTAGCATTTCATAGATGATAACTGCAATTTGAATACTTAAAATTGGTACCTCTCATACCATAAAATTCTTTTCCTGATGTATGACCCTCCTCTTGAAAGGCAATAAACCACTGCTTTCACTATTTTTTTATCATAGAAACGTTAATTATCTTTATTGTTGCTTTTCTGAGTGTTGAGACCTATGACTGTCACCATGACTATTTATTTTTTCCATTAAATTCAGCATCCTGAGTTGTCAATTGACATGGCAGATCTTCACCATACTATTTATGCAAGTTTCTTCCCCTTTTCCTATGATGATTACAATTATTCTTAAGCTGAAAATTGCATCATATAGGATAGTAAGTAATATCAATGTATTTACTCTCCTACTAACTGTCATTTAAGATGAAGCATTTAAAAAACTCATGACAATGTTATGACTTTGCCTCATTTTGTAACTTGTATAGAATATATGGTAGAATTGAAATAAGGTTGCTTGTATGATTGTACTCTACTCCCAGCAGCTCCTTTTTTGACTATTTTGACAATATTAATGAACTCTCATATGTAACCTGAGAGTGTGTCTTCCTTGATATGCCAGGCTCAACCCTTGTGGGAGCCCATTTTGCTCCACATATCTGATAAGATGATCACGAACATAATGCACCTATTCCTGCATAGTGAACAAACATGTTAGCAAAATAAAAGAAATTGAAAGCTTCCTCCTTTCTTTATGTTGTTTGAATTTTTTGTAATCATCTGATGGATGTGTGATTGACTGCACTCTATATTTTTGTTGGTAGCGCATATGATAGTATTTGATCCGCATTGCTCTAACAACATTTCCATCACTTGCAGGTATGCTAGACCTGGAAATGGAAATGGCATCACAACTGAAAACCTCAACTGTCAACGATTCATCATTTCAGGCAATGATGAATCACCTTCTACTCTATTCTTTCATTATTCTCAATTGTATAGTTTTCTTTTACTCATGCACCCCCTTTTTGATTGTAAAAATCAAAACGAGTTACTCCCATGGCTTGTGTGGGATTCTAGTTTGTACATTATGAATAGAAACAACAAAAAATATGCAAACTTATGATATCATTTTTGAAGTGTTTTTGCACAATATTACTGAAATTTACATTGTAATAAATCAATGCACAATATGAGTACTTTAGCAGAATTTTTTAAGCAACTTGTGTACCTTGGCTTGAAATTACAATTTAGCCCTACCTGTTTGAGCTGGTAGTGAGAAATAGGTAACAATTACATAGAGCTACATCAAATTTTTTGCTTCCCACTATCCACATGCATTGGACCGAGTTTTTGAGACCCCAAGCTGACTTGGATGAAATTGGTGCAATTGCACATTTCATGTTGTATTCAAATATCTTTTGAGGCTGACCTATTGTATGGCATTTATTATTGTAAAACCCTTATTTAGGTCGACCTATCTTTGGGGTTCTCTATAAATTAGGCATGATGCCTCATTTGTGATAGAAGATAGATATAGATAGAGTAGCATATAGAGGGAGAAAGTAGTAGATAGTTAGAAGATTTCATATTTGAGTGAATTAGGGTTTATCTTCAAGCAAGTGTTGTAACAAAAGACTGGAATTTTTTCCATTTTGGATGATTTAATATAAGAAAGGATATTGTGATTTGGTATCTCTCTTGTGTTGAGTTTTATCTGGCATGATTCTTGTTGTTCTATCTTTAAAATTTCTTAAGTTTATTGTTAGATAGTTTGGTGATGCTTAGGGTTTCATGTTTGGAATGTTTGCAGCGATCTCTAGTCCATACTTTTTGTAGTTAGCTGATTGTTAGCTGCTTTGAAAAGTTAACTTGGACTTAAAATTGTGCTTAGTTCAATTATGAATATTTGTTCATCTCAATTGCAATAAGGTTGTTTGAATGAATATGCATGATTTGAAAATCTTTAAATACCTTAGAAGATTGCACTATTCCTGTAAGATTGCAAATTTATCTGGGTCAAATAAAAAGTAGTTTATGAGGGATCGGTCCATTTTGAGCATCTCATCTTTTGCATTGTCAATCTTATGGTTAGAATTAGTCTTAGAATTATCTCTGAAACGTTTATCTTTTGTTATTTCTTTATCTGAGTTAAATATAGGGTTTAAAGTATCAACTTATTTCTAGATCTGATAAATTCAAGTCCAGTGTTTGCTTGTAGTAAGGTCCCTTTGTGATTACCAACATTTTTCATATTATCTTTGAGTTATTTTATTTGCATTATCAAGACCTGACATTAGAGACCTTGGGGTTATCTCTTTTACATAGAGATTTACCTTTCAAGAGAGATAGGATATCATATTATGTCTGAGTTGTTGCCATGTAGAAAACACCATCAACAGATTGGGGCTAGAAGGAGGGCCTCAGATAAGCAAGATGGAGCATTTGCTAAACACCATTTCTCCTGAAAGGCTTAGAAGAAGAACCAGATCTACTGCAAGAGAAGAGGAATTTCAATAATTGCAAGCCCCTACTAGGTCAAGAAGGACCAGAGGAGGGGAAGAATCATCATCCACCCAGCCACTTCCATCATCTCCATTATCCTCATCCTCATCCGATTTTGAAGGAATTCCTATTCCATAGTCGCAACTAGTCATAAATCAGCCATTACCACCCCCACCCCCACCAATGGCTTTCTTTTCCAACAACCCATATCCATTGATTTTCAATAATTACAATGTTATGCCCAAGAACCCTGAGCATTTTTTCTCTAAGTTCCATACTCATGATCCCAATAGGACATCAGAAGAGCATATTAGGATTTTTCAAACCTGTCTGAGGGACAGAGGAATAAATCATGAAGATGTTGCATGCAAGATTTTCCCTTATTATCTAGGGGAAGAGGCCTTTTATTGGTATAATCACTTACCTATTGCTTCCATTCATAATTGGACTAAACTAGAAATTGCATTTCTGCAGAAGTTTAAGATTCCCATTAGTGCTAATGAACTATACCTGCAGTTTACTGGGGTGAAAAGAGAGATTAATGAGCCTATAGGATCATTCAATAACAAGTTCCATCGAGCTTACACCAGACTCCCGGCACCTTATGCTGGAAACGAAGACACTGCCCTAGAAGTTTACCTTGAAGCCCTGGATAGCCTTACAACCACCTTCCTTAAGCAAAGGATTAATCCCTCAACTACTTTTCTCATTGCATATGCGGAGGCTGTGAAATTCAGCACGGATTTGAGGCAACATTTATTAGGACCTTTGCCATCCTTAGGATCTATTTCTCACCCTGGACAAGTCCAATCTCTCAACCAGGCTTTGATCAATCACACTCCCATAATGATGCCAATACCCTCATTGCCTTTAGTCCCACATCTAGGTCCTCCAATAAATCAAGCTCAACCTATGACCTCTTATCCTCAACAAAGGGCTAATCAACCCCTTCATCAGTAACAAGCTAGTTTTCCTACATATTGCAGAATTTAGAAGTTTTGAATCAGGCTGTTGGTTCTAGAGGAATACCTGGATACCCTCCTAGTAATGTGAATCCAGCACCACCTAATGGTCTAGATAAGGAGCAGTTGGATGAGTTATCTGAGCAAGTGAAAAAATTGAATATGGAGGTGACTTACTTGAGAAATCAAAATAGCCAACTTTAGGCTACTCAGAAGAACATGCAATCTAATTATGGCAAAGAGAACAAGAATTTTGATAGAGGGTAGAACTTTGAAAGAGGGCAGTATTTTGACAGAAATCAAAATTATGATAGAGGGCAAGGCTCTGGTCAGAATTTTGATAGAAGACAAGGCTCTGACCAGAACTTTGATAGAAATCAACAAGGTGGACAAGGATTTGATAAAGGGAAACCATCTAGGCAGAATAGATCATGGAATACTAGACCTAACAATGGAGGGGTTGCTACTCCATTGGATCAACCTTCTACCCAGGAGAAGCCTCCAAATGGTGTATATTTGGCAGAGGCATCTTTGTTTGGATGGTACAAAATCCATAAGACAAGCCAACATTCTAAGTTGGATTGCACCGATTTTTAGACCGTTGCTTCCATTTTTTAGTATGAAGTTCAGAATAATTCTAGTAGTCAGGAAATTGTGCCCTCAAATCCCTATGATTCTCTAGTGCTGGTACTTAATCATGCACCATTCCCAAAAGGTGAGGAAAATGAACCAGAAGAAGAGTCCAGCGACCAAGAGAATGAGGTAGAACAAGTGTTAAATGAAGATGAGCTCTCCTAGTTGTTTAATAAGGAAAATGAGAATGATAATGGCCCCTTGGATGAGGAGGAATTTAGTGATGAATAAGTTCATATGTTTCAGCAACTAGCAAAGAAATATGATTCGAGGAATAGACCTAACAAGAGCCCACAAGTTGGAGGTCCTTTCACTACTTCTATCCCTCATAACAATTTCACTACTCCACCAGATCCGCAAGCCAGTAATAATCCATCTTATCCTCATGTACCTACATAGTACTTGTCAAAGGGAAACAATGTTGAAGTTTCAAAGGATAGATAGGTTGGTGGCTACAAGGAAACCCACGCTGATCTGAATGTGGAGCAATTGGGCGAGTATGTGACTGAATAATTCAAGAAAGTAAAGGTAAGTCTTTCTACTTTTGAATTATTAAGAGTTCATGCTATTAGAAATGCAGTTTTGGGGTCATTCAGTTCAAACACAATACCAGAAGGAGTAACTGCCAATGAGGTTGTTACTAGACCTTCTAGTTCACGGGCATCTATAGGTCAAGTTCCACCTATAGACAAAGGGAGAGATAAAGATAAAGGTCAAGTGGCACAAGATGGCACTCAGTTGAGTTTGTTTCAAGGCAAGATGGAAACCCCTCCTTTCCTAATTTTTGTTCGTATCTTTGGAAATAATCTACATAATTGTCTTCTAGATTCAGGAGCATCTACAAATGTTATGCCTTTTGCAGTCTGTAAAGCAATAGGTATTACCCCTATAGCCTCTCAAAAGAAGGTCACTCAATTAGATAAAATAGAGGTAAGTGTAATAGGAGAATTGAACATGATCTCCACGTAGCTTGCATCAGATCCAAGGGTGCAACAAGTGATCAATATTCAGGTTGTTGACATTCTTGATAATTATGGTTTGATTTTAGGCTAGGATTTCATCAAGGCATTGAATGGATATATGTCTACAGACCATTCACACATGTGGCTACCATGGAAAGGAGTTCCAAATCAGATCAGAATTGAAAGAGAACCCCGAATGAAGTATGTAATCACTGAATATCAGAATATTTTGAATGAGGTATTGGTGTCCAAAGTTAGCATGGGAAATTATGTGTTGGTTGCATCAGCTTCAGAGAATGAAGAGGTCTTTATGTTACAGGACCCCTCGAAGGAATTTGTATTAGAGACCAGTGGTTCCGGAACACTCACTGAACAAGCAGATGAAACAAATAACCAAGAGGATAGACAACTTAGTTTGCTGGATAAATTTTAGGAATTCATCCAGAGGTGTATGAAGAATCAGATACAGCTGGGAGGAAGTAGGAATTTCGAAGAACTATTGCTCCCCAATTGGTGCAAAGTCCATGATGCTCCTCACTCCGAGCTAGAATGTGACTTGTGTCAAACTTTTGTGGAGCAGATACAAAAATGCATTAATCCAGTCCCAACTATTGGAATTAATACACAAAAGGCGTTAGGAAATGATAAGGGTAAAAGCTCGATGCTTCCTAAGAAGCCCCCTATTTGCATCAAAGTGAAAGATAAATTAAGGCCACCAAAGCCTGATGGCTGTTGGACGTTGAGATTTGACGGATCTAAATCTAAGTAGGGTGCTAGAGCAAGATTTGAGTTGATCAGTCCTAAAAGTAAGAATTATTTTTCTGCTCATAGACTCCAATTTCAATGCACTAATAATGTTGTTGAGTATGAAGCTTTGTTCCATGGGTTGTTAATGGCATGAAGGAAGAAAGTTAAGATATTAAAAGTCTTTGGAGACTCTGAACTAGTAGTCAAACAAGTAAGGAAACAATATTCATGCCTTGACAGGAGAATTACTAATTTTAGGTATAGAGTGTGGGATCTCATTAAGGAATTCGATGCTTTCAATATCCAGTTGATCCCTTGAAGTAGGAATCAAGTTGCATATTCTCTGGTACAGGCTGCCAGCACCTTCCAACCTTTCTCACTTTCAGGATTGAAGAATTTTACAATTGAACTCACTCCAGTACCTTCAGTACCTGACAACGTTACTAATTTCCAGGTATTTTAAGATGATAAACATATTTTGGATTTTATTACAAGTTGTGATGTGTTTTTTTCTCAAGTCATTGATGAGATGGAGCCTCAAGAAGCATAAATAGACTTGGGAGGAATCATTAACATAAAGACCAACACTATCCCAAGAGGTAAGGTGCAGTTTGAATGTATTTTTGATTTGGATAAGATAAGAGATCAGGAAAAACAAGTTAAAAGGGAGTCTCTCAGTAGCCAGTGTGAAACATATAATATGGGGACACCAGATGACATGAAGAATGTTTTTATTGGTAAGGTATGTACTCCAAAAGAAAGAAAAGGGATAATTGATACCTTGCACACATATCATGATGTGATAGCCTAGAGCTATGAGGATTTGAAAACATATGATACTTCAATCATTACACACACCATTCCCCTTAAGTCAAATGACAAACCTTTTAGACAGAGACAAAGACCAATCAACACTCTGCTAGAACCCATCATTCAGAAAGAAGTGCAGAAGTTACTTTCAGCAAAAATTATATTTCCAGTAAGGCATTCAACTTGGGTTGCGAATCTAGTTCCAATAAGGAAAAAGAATGGAGAAATCAGATTGTGTGGACTTTAGGAATCTGAATAGAGCATCAGAAAAGGATAACTATCCAGTTCCTTCATTGGATAAAGTGCTTCAAATTATCAATGGATCTCAAATGATGTCCTTTTTGGATGGGTATTCTGGATATAACCAGGATATGGTGCAATACGAAGATAGGCACAAAACTTCCTTCACTACAAAATGAGGAAATTTTGCTTACAGAAGGATGCCCTTTGGGTTGATCAATGTTGGAGCTACACTCCAGAGAGCTATGGATATTTTTTTAAAGGACATAATTGGTAAGTGCATCATTATTTATATGGATGACTTGACAGTTTTTTCTAAGAAATGAGGTGATCACATAACAGATTTATGCAAAGTATTCCAAAGATGTAGAGAGTTTGGCATCTCACTTAACCCAAGGAAGTGTATTTTTGGAGTCACAGAAGGAAAATTACTAGGACATATTATCTCAAAACAAGTTATTGCTATTGATCCTGAACGAATACAGGCTATCTTGAAGATTCAGCCTCCTGCAAGTAAGAAAGAGATGAAGTCATTTTTTGGGAAGATTAACTTTATTAAATTAAACTAGATTTGCAGAGATAGTGAAGCCATTGAACTCTATGTTGAAACAAGAGGCCAAAGTAGAGTGGAATGCAGAAGCTAAAGAGACATTTATAGAAATCAAGAAAGATATTGTTGAGGCTCCAGTGTTGGTGAGTCCAGATTATTCTAAGCCCTTTTATATATATTTGTTCGCTTCTGATCACTCTTGTGATAGAATGTTAACCCAAAAGTCTGATCAAGGTGATGAGCATCCTATAGCCTTCATGAGTACTCTTTAAAGGATGTAGAATTGAAATATCACAATGTTGAAAAATAGGCCTATGCTTTGGTCAGAGCAGTGAAAAATTTCAGACACTATATTTTGAGGAATAAGGTTTTTGCCATAGTGTCTGATCCCGCAATAAAGTTTATGTTAAAGCAGAATGAGTTAGGTGAACGAAGAGCTAAATGGGTGACTATGTTACAGGAATATGATCTGGAGATTCAACCCATGAAATTAGTAAGAGGACAGGGACTGACGAAGACAATTACTGAGACGGGTCTTGATCTCACAACTCAACACTATTATCTTCAGGAGGTATCTCTAGGAGATTGGTATGATGAAATCATTTATTATTTACTGAATCAACAATGTCTTGATCACCTCAATATAGTTAAGAGGTGAGCTTTACGCCTGAAGAATGGAAGTTTTATGATGAAATGAGCTATCTTGTATAAAAAAAATCATGAGGGTGTATACCTGAGATGTTTAGGGAAGGGAGAAGCTACCAGAGTGATGATTGAATTCCATGAAAGATATGGCATAGGCCATGGTTCTGCATCATCCACTACAAATCAGATCTTGAGGGCAGGCTATTAGTGGCCCACTTTATTCAAGGATGTAAACCAACATGTGAGGACTTGTCACATATGTCAAACTACAACAAGGAAAAACATGCAGCTCTTCCCCTTCAGCCTATCATAGAGGTAAAACCATTTTCCCATTGGGGAATGGACTTCATAAGTCCAATTAATCCTCCATCTTGTGCGGGCCACAGGTATATTCTCACCATAACTAATTACTTTACTAGGTGGATAGAGGCTCTTGCTTGTAAATGATGTACTTCAGATGTGGTAATAAATTCTCTTGAGTCCGGTATTATTAATCGTTTTGGTTGTCCATTGTCTTTAGTTTTTGATAATGGTCATGCATTTGCATCACTGAAACTTTCTAATTGGGCCTTTGATCATGGAATTGTTATTAAACTTTCATCCAATTACTACCCTCACGGTAATGGTCTAGCTGAGTCTTCCAATAAGAGCCTATTGACAGTTATCTGTAAGTTTCTAGAACAAAATCCTAAAGATTAGCATACCTAGCTTCGATTTTCTCTCTGGGAAGATCGTACTAGACATAAGGCATCTATAGGAACCTATCCTTAACACTTAGTGTATGGTTTGGAACCTGTGTTTCCCATCCAATTGAAGATCCCCACCCTACAGTTCATTAATGAATACTACAATGAGGAAGATAAATGTGTATCCTCTTTGGCTGAGTTGTTACACCTTGAAGAGAAAAGAGATGAAGCCCTAGAAAACTTTGCTAAACATCAGGGTGTAGTGAAAAGATGGTTTGATAGGAGAGCTAAGGTGAAAGCCTTTAGAATCTCTAACTTGGTTCTCTATTGGGATAAATCCCATGACCGTAAGGGAGAGCATGGTAAATTTGATAAACTCTGGCTTGGTCCTTACCAGATTTCAAAAATTCTGGGAGATAATGCTTTTTGCTTCAAAACCCTCACTGGTGAGGATATCCCACTGCCCGTCAATGGGCAGTATCTAAAGCATTACTTTCAATCTTGAGTTGTTTGCAGCTCATCCTTGTACATAGCTAGAGTAGCTTTTATTTCTACTTTGCTTTGCTTGTTTGCTTTGGTTAGTGTAGGTTTTCTTTGGTTTGTTTTGCTTTCTGTTTTGGTTTTTGCTTTTGGTTTCTTGCTTTCTTGGGGCTGTTGCATTTGTATAATAGGCTATTCACCTGGGGTTGTTCTGGAAGTTTCTTTTACAAACTCTAATCATATTTTCAGAGTCAAGTGGTGGAGTTCCTTTATCTGATGTCCCTTGTACTTAGAATTAGAGTCACTTGTTCTGGATAGACTTTGGATTATATTTGGGTCTCACACTTTCACACTAAATTAAAGATTCTAGAATTTCATACAATTCCTATGTAATTTGGCCTAGTGAAAAATCTTATATTCTTCTTCAGTGCCACCATGTTCCTCATCCCTGAGTGTAAGTTTCATTACTTATGAGGTGAAAAGGTTTTATAAAATTTTTAAAAGAGAAAAGAAAAAAATAAAGTATTGCAAATCAAAATAACCTTCACCTTATTAGGGGTATCTTAGTATCTCTATCGGGGCTATGGACGCCTGGCTGGCAGTAGAGCTATGCTTGGTAGGGTCACAGTGATAACCTCATCGGGGCTATGGATGTCTGACTAGCAGTGAGGCTCTATCCAGGTTTCTTTTGAAGTTAGAACCTTTATGTAACCTAGTCAGATTTTCTCTGGTTCCCATTGCACCTATGAAATAGGAAATACATGCAAATACACACACTTGGACCCTGGTATAGGAAAAATTCTTCTTGCTTGTGATTTTTGAGACTTTGTTCATAGGTGTCCTGATGTAGGGATTGAAACCAGAGATTTTGGGTTCTTGATTCTATTTTTTCTTGAAATGCTCTGGAGCACTTCCCAGCGGATTCACCATTTATTGTGCAGTTTTTGCACACATGCCCCACTGAAGGTCCCAACCCTTGTTTTCACTTTTTTGTGTCTTGATCTTTATTTTTTTGGGGGTCTTGCTTGCTTGGGCATGTGCTTTAATGATTCATCTTGCCTGTTGGAATGGCCCATTTGAGATTTGTATTGAAAACCTTAAGTTCTGGGTGCACTCCAGGTTTTTCACTGTTTTAAGGAAAATCCGCCCTGGCCGGACTTTCCCGATTTCCTTTCGGTGCTTGGTTGCGGGTGATTTTGTTTGAGTCTAGGGAAATCCATCATAGATGGATTTTACCGAAGTTCGTTGCTCTGTCGAATTCCTGAATTTTGGTCTTGGTTGTCTTGTCGATCGCATTAATGGTGATTGCATGAATTTTGGGGCGATGTTATATTGAGTTATGGGAATTAATTTGTATTTGATTTTGATTATTTACTTTCCATTTGAGTTTGAAGTGCTTGAGCTTAGGGTGTGTTGTTGGATTGTGCATTTGGAAGTGACTTCGAGTGTTACATTCAAATTTCCTAAGCACTATTCGTGTTTTGCTCATGCTTGAAGTTTATTGCTAGCTTCCTTGGTTTCGTTTCTTTCTATTCTCATGGTATGTGCATATTCTCTCTCTCTCTTTTGGTTTGAATTGCTTTGCTTCATGCGCTTTCATGTTATTCATTGTTGCTTTCTTGCCTAATTGTGCATGCCATTCCTGGGCATTTGGGGGTTTCATGTCTTGCCATTTCGTACGGCTGCTTTTCTTGGGTTTCTGCTTTGGGCTTATCCTTCGTTGTTGTTTCAGTAGCTTGCTCACATTTGCCATAAATTTCCTATTTTTACGGGCAAGCAAGTTGTGCCTAAGTTGTTTCATGCTTTCATGGCAAAAGGTTTTAGGTTTCTTGACCTAGGACATAGCCAATGCCTCTCAATTTACTGAGAGGTGAGTTTTGAATTTGTGTTTGATCCATTGGAGGTCTAGGTCAGGTCATTGTCGAGCTCTAGGCTCTTGAATCCATGATCATTCATTATATTTGGGTGAAGATGAGGGAAAAATTGGTGCTCGGGCTTTTGGTGTCTTTGTAGAATTTTGTCTCTGACGGATTTCCTCGAGTTCTCCCATTTCCTCTTTGTTCTTCATAATTTTCCTTTTATCCAGACTTTTGTTTATCTCGCAGAATTTCGCTTCCTCCGGATTTTCCTGATGTCCATTGTTGGCTCGTTCTGCCGAATTTGGGCTTTCATGGTAAATTTGTCTTGATTCCACTGAAGTCCTCACCTTCGGGATTTTCTCGGATTTTCTACGCCTCCCTCATTTTCCTAGGTTGTTGAAACTGTTGCTTTTCTCGAGGATTTTTGTCTAAGGTGAATTTTTTTGAAGTTTTGTGAGAATGAGGAATCTGAAGATTATATAAGAATTTGCTTGTTGATGATAAATTTATATGATTAAATTAACTTATGCAAAGTTGTATCACGTTGTTCTTTGATTATATTGATTGATTGATTGAAATGATTATGTGGGGTTGTATGTTTGTTTCGATGGATTCCACCTGGTCCAGATTTCCCCGAAATTCCTCTCTAGTCTAGATTCCGCGAAGGAGGCTAAATCTCGAGCTTTGGAATAGTTGATTTAATATGGATTTTGAAACTTATTGTTTATCTTGGATCTCATTTTGGTTGTCTTTACTTGTTTGCAGGAAAGATCAAGACAAGATGTTGTTGGGCATGGCAAGAGGAAGGCAGTGGATCCAAGTGTAGAAAGTTTTGCTATCTCCAAGGTAGAAAAGGTAAAGATGCACATAAAGAGTAAGATTCCTGAGAGAAGATTGACTTATGTCTGGTCAGGGATTACTGATACTAATGTGGGGATGTGGGACTATGAGGAGTTCAAGGCTGGAATGGTAGCATAGAGCCTCCCTTTGTTGGCCAGAAAAACTTTGGAATCTGGGTTAGCACATGTGGTTGGATTTCGTTCTATGGTACAGTGCTATGAGTTGGTGCTTGAATATGCCAGGAACTATGACACGGGAACAAAAAGAATAATTGGTCCCCAGGGAAGGGTTGTTGCAAATTTTGACCCTATGTCCATTGCCCAGACTTTTGATATGCCTGATAGGTCACATGTGATGGCCTTTGATATGGATGCAGCCAAGAAGTACTACGAGGAGAATGTGGTTAAGTCCCAACAGGTAATCAATTCTTGGTTGGAGAAGACCAAGTCTCACTTCTCTAAGTTTCCTAAACAACTAGTCAGACTCAAATTCAAGAGGGAGTACTATGGTTCTATTACACTCCTTAGCAGGTTGGTAGGGTTGAAGAATGCAGGGGTATTCGAAAGTTGGATGTTCGATGTTATTGCTCAGATGGAGCAAGGTATAGACTACCACTAGGCAGGTGCCATAAGTGCAGTGATCCATGAGAAGATGTGCCACATCTTGTAGACCAAGACCTTCACCATGACCTCCTATCTGGTGTATGCATTTGCAAGATTTCACTCATACAAGGGGCTAAGCACCAAAGGTATATTTGGGCAGGATGCAATCTATGAGGTGTATCCACAACTGCACCTAGGAGGAGGAAGTTATAGAAGGGTGAATGATGCATTCACCATGTATATTACCAGGTTTCTGTAGGGTGCAAAACATGTTAGGATTTTAGACAAAGCCAAGGAGTTGATCAGGAGGTATGGGGCTAGGTTTATTCAATTCCCTACTTTCTCCTACATAAGGATTGATGGTTGTCAAAGGGCTTTTTATAGACTCCCAAGGTACCTAGCAACCCATATCATACTATTGGAAAACACAAGGCAGATTTGTGACTTCGATGTGATTGTGAAGGGAGACAAACATAAAACAGGGTTTAGGAATGACTTCCCGTTGAAGATAGGCACCAATGAGGTTCGTTGTTCCATCCAGTTAGCTCATGCTTCTGAGGAGGAGATGAGTACTTTTGGTCTCTCCTTCCATTCCAAGAGGGCCAGATTTGATATCATTGGTGAAGCACACAAGAAGGCCAGCAGAGAATACAACCACAAGGACAACACTGAAGACTATTGGGGCAACCTTGGCGATGAATTTGATGTAAGAAAGAAGAAATTATCTAGGCTGCCAGTGGACCTAGTGAGGTTGTATAACATAAAGGTCATTCCTGAATAGGTTGAGGAGGATGGAAATCTGATTCAAGGTCACATCTTTAAGGCTGTGAAGGACAATCTAGTTGGAGAGGATGATTGGTTTGAAGAAGAAAAGATAGAGTTGGAGAATATCATGACTCTGGTGATTAAATATACCAAAATTTGGCTTAACCACAAAATGCTAGAGTTAGAAATTGAAGGTGTCCAGTGCACCTATGATTTGATGGGAGACTTGGAGTCTCATTCTACTTTTGAGGAGTCACATGAGAATGATCCTAAAGGTAAGGCCAAGGTGGACTCCCCTTTCAAGATCAAGTTCAGGGATGTCCAAACTGAGGAGGTGGTAGATGCAAGTAAAAAAAGGAAGTCCATTGCTAAGAAGACAAGGCATGTTTCAAGAAGAGGGGTTGAGAAAGATAAAGAGGAAGAGGAAGAAGTGGATGCTACTGCTCCTTTGACCAAGAGAAGAAGACTTGTGAAAATTTCATAGAAAGAAAAGGAAACTACCAAGACTGATAAGAAAGTCGAAACACCTATGGTAGAGATAGAAAGTTCAAGGGAAAAAACATAGGTATACACGAGGAGGTCAAGAACTCCTTCCCCAAAGGATGCTACAACAAAAGGAGATGTTCCTGCAACCACTCCTATCAGTGAACAAGAGAACATTTCCCTTCCTCAAGAGACTAGCAGTGTGCTAGAAGAACCAAGGAAGCATGAAGATCCTAAGGACTTCGGTGAACAAGGATTCTAGGAAGGAGACCTCTACAATGCAGAGGTAGAAATTGATAAGGTAATTCAATCTCCCTTGGTAGCTTATGCAGATTCACCTGCAAAGGATCAGGAGGGCAAGTCCCCTCAAAAGGAGGAGATACCGTGTAGGATTCCTTCACTAGCACAGGTTTTTATAGAGGAACATTCTCAACAAAAATGGGCTCCAACTAGGGAAAACCCTAATGTGCCAAGTATTGAGAAAGATGCACCTAGTATCCAACACGAGCAAGATAAACAAGATAAAGTGCAAACTGAATCCACTATTTCAGGTTGGCTGGATAGAGAATTAAAGAGAAAATCGGTTATAGTGGAGGACACTCCTCCCAATTGGGATGACCTAATGGCTAACATTGGGAAAGGTAAAACAAAGAAGAAGGCTAGGGTCATCTCCAGGATTGAAAGAGATGGATCTGGCAACAGAGTGGCCCATGTTGCTACTCTTTCTCTCGACAAAGATAGAGATGGGGTGACTTCAAATGATTATCATGTGCAGACCATCGATCTAGGTCATGCCTCTATGGAACAGGATATTGAGGAGTATGAAGGCTCTAGTGTTTTAATCCTTGGCCAATTGAGGAACGAGATGCAAACCAAGCATGAGTTGGAGAAGGAGAATGATAAATTTAAGAGGTACTTGCAGGAGTTGATGAAACCCTTGCAGTCCATTGGCTCTTCCTCCTCTGTATCTAGTTTTTTACCTCAAGAAAAAATCTATGAGCTTGAAAAGATGAAGGGCACTACACATGCCACAGTTGGTTGGTTGCGAGGAGTCTAGACCAAAGGGGATGGTGTTATCAAGGATATCTTATCGACTGTAGGGGATTCCATGAGATCAGTAGAGTGGCTAAAAATTGTGCTAGCCCAGGACAAGGAGGACACTGATCTCCTGTAGCAGAAAACAAGGACCATTATGGAATACACTGAGGATCAACTAGTGAAGAGTGGGATTATTCATTTCCCAAGGGTTTCTGAGCCTTGGGAATGGTTTGAGATCTTGCAGATGAGGCAAAGGGCCTTGAAGAAGATACATAAACAAGGAAAGCAGATTGAGGACACCTTGACTGGCGTTTATGATAGGTGCATCTCATTCTTTGAAATCATGACAGGGAGGAAGAAGTTCGCTCCAAAGCATTTCAGTTTGGAACAACTCAGGAAATGGTAGAGAGATGTCTACTCTCCAGTCAGTGAAGTTCCATTCATTGAACATCAGCTACATGATGTTGCAACCTACATTGCAGTTATTGACAAGTATTTAACAAATATATTTGATTGGGATGGTATAGCAAGGCAAGCAAGAGATGACATCAATTCTCTTGAAAGAAAAGTTACGGTTTTTCCTGTGCCACCTATTGCCAAATTGGATAGAGTATTGCTAGCAGTTCATGGTGAAGTGGAGCATGCCAAAGACAAGGATGGGAAGTAGTTATATAGAGCTACATCAAATTTTGTGCTTCCCATTATCCACATGCATTGGACTGAGTTTTTTAGACCCCAGACCAACTTGGATGAAATTGGTACAATTGCACATTTCATGTTGTATTCGAATATCTTTTGAGGCTGACCTATCGTGTGGAATTTATTATTGTAAAACCCTTATTTAGGCCGACCTATCTTGGGGGTTCTCTATAAATTGGGCATGATGCCTCATTTGTGATAGAATATAGATATAGATAGAGTAGCATATAGAGGGAGAAAGTAGTAGACAGTTAGAAGATTTCATATTTGAGTGAATTAGAGTTTATCTTCAAACAAGTGTTGTAACAAAAGACTGGAATTGTTGCCATTTTGGATGATTTAATATAAGGAAGGATATTGTGATTTGGTATCTCTCTTGTGTTGATTTTTATCTAGCATGGTTCTTGTTGTTCTATCTTTAAAATTGCTTAATTTTATTGTTAGATAGTTTGGTGATGCTTAGGGTTTCATGTTTGGAATGTTTGTAGCGATCTCTAGTTCATACTTTTTGCAGTTAGTTGATTGTTAGCTGCTTTGCAAAGTTAGCCTGGACTTAAAATTGTGCTTAGTTCAATTATGAATGTTTTTTCATCTCAATTGCAATAGGGTTGTTTGAATGAATATGCATGATTTGAAAATCTTTAAATACCTTAGAAGATTGCAGATTTATCTGGGTCAAACAAAAAGTAGTTTATGAGGGATCAGTCCATTTTGAGAATCTCATCTTTTGCACTGTCAATCTTAGGGTTAGAATTAGTCTTAGAATTTTCTTTGAAACCTTTATCTTTTGTTATTTCTTTATTATCTGAGTTAAATTAAGGGTTTAAAGTATCAACTTATTGCTAGATCTGATAAATTCAAGTCCAGTGTTTGCTTGTAGTAAGGTCCCTTTGTGATTACCATCATTTTTCACATTATATCTGAGTTGTTTTATTTGCATTGTCAAGACCTGACATTAGAGACCTTGGGGTTATCTCTTTTCCATAGAGATGTACCTTTCAAGAGAGATAGGATATCATATTATGTCTGAGTTGTTGCCATGCACAAAACACCATCAACAGTGTCCTCACTGAGAAAATATGTATTAGACTAGTATAAGAAAGCATATCCTAAACATAGAAAAAGCTATAATGAGGTAAAACAAAGAGTGTAAGTAAAATGAGAGATCTAGTATAGAGGGAAGATGAATCAGTAGAAAAATATGATAAACAATTCAAAGAAGTTTGTCATAAGCTGGAAGAACTATTGATAAAAAGATAAAAGATAGAGTGGTTTATTTCTAGACTTCAAAAAGATATAAGAACAACTTTGGATGGAAAAAAATTCAATACTTATACATAATTAATCACCATGAAATACTACATTGAAGCCTAAAAATGGCACAAACCTCTGAAGGATGAAATGAAGGAGAATATTGAGAACCAGTATATTGTGGGACTTTCCAAGAGTGGGATAGTCACCTCACTAAGGAATGTCTTTCAAATCAATTTTAAATCTAGAATACAAATAATCATCCTAATCCTAGATTTCATATGAACCACAACTATGACACAAATAGAAGAACATGGCATATGCCAAAGGACTAGTGGAAAGACCTCTATAAAATGTAGGATATAGGCAACCATCATGGAGGTATAACAAAAATGAATATGCGTTACAAAATAACCCACCACAAGACTATTTGGGAGATAAAGAATAATCCAATTGCGGAGGAGAAAGAGGACGTGGTAGAAAAAATTGCCAAAGGAGTGATGCTACATGTTACAACTATAGAAAAATAGGTCATTATGTGACAAAATTTTGGTTAGAAAAGAGGAGAAAATGTCATTTTTGTGGAGATGATTCCCATGATATATTCTAATGTGACAAGGCTTAGTAGTATTATTAGAATGCAACAAATTATAAAAGTGATGACCTACAAGATAATAAAGGAGCAATAGTGATAAGAAGAGTACTGCAAGGAGTTAAAAGCTTCCAAATAAGAGATAACTGGTCATCAGACACATCAAATGAAGATTATTCCAGAGAAGAACAACTATTGTATATAAGCAAAAAGAAGAAATAAAAATAAAGCTACAATACCAAATAGATAGGCAATAGATACCATAAAGAATAGAAGGGATATTGAAGAAATTACTAAAGAAATAAAACTAGAAGAAGAAGAGTATGACCACTTTCGGGCAAGTAAGAAACATCATGACAAAATAGTAGAAAAAGTAAGAAAATGGATTATACATCAACAAACAGATGAAATAAGATGTTTTTTAGAATAACTAATGATGTTGAAGAGTTTAGCTTCATTGGATCAACAAAAATATCTTTTAATAAAATTGAAACAATTAAGAAAGTATTGGAGTAAATAGAAACAAATGGTCCCTTTCTAATTACCACAAATTTGAACAACAATAAAGTTAAACATGTAATGATAGATATAGGTGCGGACCTCAATATCAACCACTTGGGAGAGGCTAGGTAAACCTAAGCTCATTAGAAAACCTATGAACATCATTCTAGTCGATGGTTTTGGAATGGAAACATTAAGAACATGGAAGAACATAGAAGTAAACATAAAAGGGATCACACAAATTGTTGACTTTGCTGTTTTAGATATGGACACCTTCAAAGCATTTCTTGGACTGAAATGGTTTGTTAATTCAAATGGCATAGTATAATCTAGGAAGGAGGAAATCTCTTTGGCTAATGAGAATAAAATAGTACACATCCCCCTAGGGAAAAGAGAAGACAAGCCATCTATAAAGGAAATTACACAAGAGAAAGAAGAACGAGATCCAAAGAACCTCTACTTCATTTCCAAAACCTACACATTACTAAAACATATGATATACAAGTTTAGAAGGGTATTCATGATACACAACCATTCATCCACCACATTCAAAAAATAATAGTGAAAAAGGATAATGAATCTAAACCACATCAACCACATCGAAAGAGGAATTTCACATATTAAAAAACCAAGATTTTCTAGAGTAGGTGACTTAAAAGAATACATTACAGACATGGAAAGAACATTTAAAAATAAAACTATCAAGATCACCGCCCTTCAAGATAATATGGTATGTAATGTCACCTATTGGTGGTATGCACACAAACATTCTATTTCCACATAGAGCACATTTTGAATCTTAATCAAAGATCGATATCTAAAAGCAGACAGTGAAGACAATGTAATCCCCAAATATGAAGGAACCACCAACCTAGAAAAACATATTCAAACTTGCATCCACATATGGGAAAAAGATGGAGAAAATGACCATTGTCTCTATATACAACTATTTTATTGGACCTTGACACCAATAGTCTAAACTTGGTACATCAATCATGAAAGAAGAGGAGAAACCAAGGACTAGAAGGAAATCCAAAATGACTTCATCCATACATTTTCCTTTTGGGATTAAAGCAAGAACATATGTATCATATTAATAAAAATTAAGTAAAGCATATTCACCTCACCCCTAGAAAGTACCCAGTTCCCACAACCAACAAACCCACCACCTCGAAGTCAAGGAAATTGGAAACTAATTGAATGGATGGATAGGTACCAAATATATGTTGTTTCATTAAAAATATGAAGAAGATCCAGAACTAAAACTATAGATCATGGTGGAAGAAGGGGAAAGGGAAATACAAATTAACAAAGAACCTAAAGAATAGTAATATATCCAACCTCTCTGATTAAGGGAAGAAAACATAGCTCATGAAGGAAACCCTAAATTGGACAAACTTGGTGATTATTGGGATGAGTCACCCGTAGCATCAATTACTAAAATATTAATAGAATATTGATTCAGAGAAAGAACTACTCTTGGTTCACTTGATAAATTTCATAAACTGATTCATTTCAAACAATGATTAAATGCATTCTAGATCACATTAGAAACATTGCCATGGTAGCCTGATGTGCATTCAAAAAGGGAAAACTATAATGATGCATGAGTTCCTTGATATTTCAGTCTTCTTACATAATGTTCTATTGATTCCCAACCAATCATGTTCACACAAAGTATAGATATTATCAAACCCTCAAGTCACTAGGGTTTTAAGGTTGTTTGCATACAAATGAGAGCATATTGTCATTGATTCCCAACATATGACAAATTTTAAAGCCTCGAGCCCAAAAATTTTTTAAGATATACTTAAAACAATTATTTTTTACCAATTTTCATAACTTCTTGACAGTGGAAAACAAAGATATGAAATTTTCTAGGTTGTTGGAAACCCTAGTCTAGTCTCAAACCTGCTCTTAGTAAAAATGCCATAACTCACATAAAACTCAACAAAAATGCATGAAACCAAAATAATTTGTAAGGTAATACACAACACCAACTTCCCAAGGTATGTATAGGTCTATACCAAGTTGTAGAGATCCATACCATGTGTGTTTAAGACTACAACTTTTCAAAAAAAAAAGCTTACAGACCTGCCCTCAATGAAACTACCATATATCTCACTCAAAACTTAATGAAATTGATTCAAACAAAAATAATTATAAACTTAAAACATATATTCAACCTTTCCAATTGATTTCATATCTGTATTGTACCATATAAGTCCGTACCATAAAGATTACAAACTATTTCAATAGAAAATACAAGGAAAAGAGTGTGCCAAAATGAGTTTCTTTCATTCTCATTCTTCCCCAAACTTGGTTTGCATGTGTACATCTCATATTTATCCCATTACATTCATTCCCAATGTCTAAAACTAATTCCTAAATTCCTAAACCAAAAATGCAACTTTTTGACAACTTTGACATGACAACTTTTGCAACTTTTGCATCATGTGACAGATTTTCACCTAGACATCCCAAAAATGGTTCTACATGACCCCAAATGATCTCAGATGACCTTATTTGATAAAAACACATCAAATCAACTCAAAAATAAAAACCTTGCAAGATGACACAAAATCCATCCAAAGATGCCCCTACATCATACTCCTTAGGGGAGAGAAAAAAAACTGAGTTCCATCTCAAATATATTCTTTCTTTTCTTCCAGTTCCTTTGCATGTGTGCATTATTTTCTTTTTGTTGGATCTCAACTACATTTATTTCAACTAGTTCACTTGTTCTTTTTGGTCCAACCACATGCTTCTTAAGCCAAGGCCAACCTGGCGTTATATATCCATGGTTTTAAGCTTGTCTCCTCATTCTAGCTTTAGCTTTGATTGCAATTGGAGATTTATTTTCTCTTTCATCCACTTTATCTTCGTTAATTGCACAAGAAACAAAAATATTAAAGAAATCATATTCGTTGTTTTCATATTTCACTTCTTCATCCACCTCATGTTTGTCATACATTCTTTTCTCTTCATTAGTCTCCAAAATCTTTGGCTTCACCTCAACCTTACTCAACCATTCATTTCTATTTTTGAATTGCTCATCCATTCTTTTATGCTCCTTGACATCAACATTCTCAACTCTCAATTATTCTCTTGAGAACCATGCTATCTCCTTATCCTCCATGACTCTCTTCTTTGTTTGGACAATTTATGAGTCCTCTACAACTTCTTTTGTTGTCTCTTCTTCTTCTTCCTAAACATCACCCACTTCAACATCAATGTCACTATTAGTTCAAGCAAATTCAAAAGGAATGTCTTCCATTTATTTTTCAAATGGTTTTTCAAACAACATGTTGTTTTCAAAAAAAATTACCTCAACCATTACCTCATTTTTCTTTACTTCATACTATGGTACTTCTATCTTCTAACTTAACAACAAGATTTCAATTCCTATACACTCATCCTTCAAGGTTGTTAATACATATTTCTTCCCATCTTTTCCAACTCATATGTGTTGTTTTTGTTGTTATACTTCATTGTCCTATTATAATGCCACAACCTTCCAAACACAATGTGACATACATCCAAATGCATAATATCAAAAACTATTTCATCCTTATAATTGCCTATGTGAAAATCAACTTTTCATTGCTCACTTATGGTTACTTGGTTACTTGTTTGAAGCCAACTTACTAAATAGGGCACAGGGTGTTGTATTCTTTTCAAACCCAATTTATCTACCATATATTCAAAAATAATATTATCCATGTAGTTATCTAAAATCACAACTTGATAGCATTTACCTTTGGACTTGCAGGTAGTCCGAAATAATCTTTTCTTTCCCAACTTGCTTTCTTTCTTGGTTTCCATTTCTTCCTCTTGTAGCTTCTCTACCACTTTGAACAATGTATTTAATAATGTTGATGCCTTTTTCCCATCTTTCTTCTTATTAAGAGCCATCCTTAAACATAAAATCTCACTAAACCACATTATCCAAAATAATTAAATAATTTCTCATACATCTTCTAGCTCTGATACCAAAAGTGATGTAGAGAAATAAGTACTCTTGATTCACTTGACAACTATCATAAACTAATTCATTTCAAACAATGATTAAATGCATTCTAGATCACATTGGAAACATTTCCATGGAAGCCCAATGTGCATTCAGCAAGGGAAAACCAGAATGATGCATGATTTCCTTGATATTTCAATCTTCTTACAACATGTTCTATTGATTTCCAACCAATCATGTTCGCAAAAAGTTTAGATATTATCAAACCCTCAAGTCACTAGGGTTTAAGGTTGTTTGCATACAAATGAGAGAACGTTGTCATTGATTCATCACACATGCAAACTTTTAAAGGCTTGAACACAAAAGGGTTTCTAGATATCCTTAACATAGAACTTTCTACCAATTTTCATAACTTCTTGATGGTGGAAAATAAAGATATGAATTTTTCTAGGTTGTTGGAAACCCTAGTCCAATCTCAAACATGCTCTTAGTAAAAATTCCACAACTCACACAAAATTCAACAAAAATGCATGAAACCAAAAGAATTTATAAGGTAAGACACAACACCAACTTCCCAAGGTGTGTGTAGGTCTGTACCAGGCCATATAGATCCATACCATGCATGTTTTAGACTAAATGTTTTTTAGAGAAATAAACTTATAGACCTGCCCTCAATTAAATTTCCATATCTCACTCAAAACTTAATGAAATTGATTCAAAAAAATAATTATAAACTTAAAACACATATTCAACCTTTTCAATTGATTTCATGTCTATATTGTACCATACAAGGCCATACCATAAAGATTGCAAACTGCTTCAACAAAAAATGTAAGGAAAAGAACATGCCAAAATAAGTTTCTTTATTCCCATTCTTCCCCAAACTTGGTATGCACGTGTACATCTCATATTTATCCCATTACATTCATTCCCAATGTCCAAAACTAATTCCTAATTTCCCAAACCAAAAATGCAACTTTTTGACAACTTTTGCATCATGTGACAACTTTTCACCTAGACATCCCAAAAATGGTTATACATTACCCCAAATGGTATCAAATGACCTTATTTGATCAGAACACATCAAATCAACTCAAAAATCAAAACTTTGCAAGATGACACAAAATACATCCAAAGATGCCCCTACATCAAATATCAAGAACTATTCCCACACACATTTACAAAAATGAAAGACATAAAAGCATAAGTAGGGGTAATGAACATTCACTTAAAATAAGGAACCAAATCCCAACTAAAAAGAACTTATCGCCTCAACCCTAATACGAAGAATAGTGTCAAGACATAAATAGATAAAATGTTAACAATAGGATTTATTAAACCAGTGTAAGATTCTGAATGGATGATCCCAATGGTAGTACAAATTAAGAAGACCAAAGAAATTCGCATATGTGTAGATTTTTGGGAACTCAATAAAGCATGCATCCATGACCCCATTCCAACCCACTTCACTGAAGAAATAATTGAATCCATAGAAAGGAGAGAAATGCATTCATTCACTGATGGGTTTTCCAAATACCATCAAGTTTGAATTTGGGAGGAAGATCAAAATAAAACAATATTTTCTACAGAATGGGGATCGTTCATGTATACCATCATGCCCTTTGTCTTGAAAAATGTACCATTTGTCTTCAGTAGGATCATGGTAAATGCATTTAAAGAGTTTATCCACAACTTCCTATAAGTTTACTTAGATTATTGGATTGTGCATGGGTTTGTCAAAAATCACATCAAACCCTCTGAACTATGTTGGAGAAATGTACAAGTATGCAAATTTCATTGTATATCAAGAAATGCATTTTTGCGGTACTCTTTGGCACATTATTAAGATATATCATATGTAAAGAAGGATTAATGATCGATGACACTAATCCACCTAAAACAAAACCAAAATTTAAAGTTTTTTAGACTACTGAAAGAAAGAAAAATAGAACCTAGATATTATTTTTAAAACCTAGGATTCAAATTTTGGGTATTTAGAGTGTGTGTTGTGAGTGTTAATTTTTCTAATGTTTCATTAATATGGAGATCAACAAGGTATTTATATTGACTTCCAACCATTAAGGTGAGCCAATAAGACCTGGATCTGCATATTTTAGGGTCTTGGAATGAATTAGAACTGATGTGCCTTGATTAACCTAATTAGACTGTGTGCCCTAATATGAAAAATGCAAGCTTCTAACAATTGATAGACTGAAAAAGAGAATTACAAGTAGATCTAGGAAGGGAAAAGTGATGTGTACATTTCCTAAAAGTTTGATGCTAGTCTACATAGGAGGATAGATTTTTCTAAGGGTGTTTGAGTCCTTGTAGGGGTATCCTGCTTTTCTTTTCTAGTCCTCTAATGCCAGATATAAGATTTTTTTTCCACTTGCAAACTTGTCGAAAAACTGTTAGATAATTTTGTAGGTAAGTTTTCGTGATTTGATAAGATGTAGGTTTTTGAATGCAACAATGAATAAATGATATTCAAACTCTTTTCAGTCCTCTCCAAACTTGAAATCCTTCAATGAATTCCTTGAAGGATTGAAGTCATGCAAATCACTTCAAGGGATTGGATCTTTACTTGATTGATTGACTTGAATTGCTTGGATACCTACAACAAGGGTTAGCCTTCACAAAAAATGACAACATAAACACATATAAAATCACATAGGATTTGACATGATGTTTGGATCTTGAAATGCTGCAATAAATATTTGAAAATAATATTTGCTCAATATTTGCTCTTGAAAATAATATTTGCTCAATATTTTTCTGATGCAATAACTAGGTATTTATAGGAATTAATTCAATTTCCCTCAAATTAAATCCCAATAGCTGACATTTGCAATTTGAATTTTGAATGTTCAAATTTTGACACCAACAAATTCAAATTTGAATCCTAATAAAATAGGGGGACTACAATGCACAAGGGCGTCCCAATCCCAACCCTATTTTCCAAGACTTGGGGTTTCAATAGCAATGCATTTGTTCAATTCTTTCCATTTCTCAAAAAATGGTAAACATAGGCTATAAAATGCATAATCTAGGAAATTAGGTGCTTAGTTAGACTCAATAATTTAGGGGGGACAAAACATAGTGTGAAATTATCAAGGGTGACAATTTACGATGCTACAACTACATCAGATACCACAAGAAATTCATCAAAGGATATGCCAATCTAGTAGCTCCCTTAGAAGAGCTTCTCAAAAAGAAGACCAAAAAAACAATCACATGGACCGAAGAATGCCAAAAATCATTTGATACATTAAAATAGAAATTACAGAAGCCCCCATTCTTATATTTCTAGATTGGTTAGTCCCTTTCTATATTCATGTAGATTCCTTTGAAATAATAATAGGAGCAGTTCTAGTTCAACCAATAGGAAATTGTTGGCATATGGCTAAGAAGTTTTGCTTATAGGTGTTTTCATTGATGGTAACCCAAGTCAAGCAACCCAAGTCATACATAAGCAACACTATTTTTTGCTCTTACCAGCAGAACAAAGCAAAGAATATGAGATCCAGTCAAAGGTACGAAAAACTAGGTTAATCATCTCACCAGATAGATATTTTGGATTATGAACCCTTGAAGATGGTTTGCAGAGTCTTGCAGTATCTTAGTTTTGATTTGCACTCATGTATAAGCGACCTAGGAGGTACGGTGTGTTAATCTATCAAATATCTATGTTAGAAGGCTGACCTAACAAACACATAATTTATGGATGTATAAGATGAAATTAATTATAAGTCTCATTGTTGGATTAAGTTTTGTTTGGGTCTTCTCTTGGTCTTAACCAGCTTTGAAGGATGCACAAAATAGTTTGGTAATGGATCTGGTCGACAAGTTATAAATATCTTGATATCATATGAAGCCAAATGTTGGATAAAATAATCCTTGATTGCGGATATATATAAAGGATTTATTGCATCATTTAGAAGTGGTGTGTGAATTATATGTAGTTTAGAGGTGGTATTTTGTGAGTTGCGAGTCATTGCAAAGTAGTAATGTGAATCTAATGTGAAAAGTAGAGCAGGGAAAAGCGAAGTGGAAAAACAACAAGCAAATCATGAATAAGATTCATGAGCTTCACCAGAACTGTTACCTGGAATTGTTAGATGTTGTTATCTCAGTTCATCCTCTCAGATGGTTTTAATCTGAATTTTGTAGGCAGTAAGCCCTTATCTTTGAGCAGTGAGCTCTAGGCAGTGTGCTTGAATGCAAGTGCATTCCTTTTACAAACAATATATTTTAAGTACTCAAATTGTGGATTAATCTCCACCATGGTTTTTCCCCTAGCAGGGTTTCCACACAAAAAAAATTGTGTCATGTTATGTGTGTTTACTTTTAATGCATACATATTTTCTTAATGCAATGTTGAAATGCTCTCATGTTTTGGATGTATGAAACTGTTAAAGAAATAATTGAACACTAATTCACCCCCCCCTCTCAGTGTCCCCTTGAGTCCAACAATTGGTATCAGAGCTTAGTTCCTCTAGAGAAGTTTTGCAACTTGAGGTGGATCTTGGAATGTGATGGACTCTGGCAGTCTTCAATAGAAGCTTATGGTAGCTCTTGATGACCTTGATCAGTCTAAAGAAAAATTTCAAGAATTGAAAGCAAATCTTAGAGATACTGAGAAATTCATTCAATCATTAAAGGATCAAATAGTCAAATATAGGGTGAAGAGGAAAGATCTTTGCAATTAGATCAAGCAGAAAGGAAGTGAAGATATGGATGATGCTTAGTTGAACGAAGCCTTGAAGGAAATAACTGAAGAATGTGAAAAGCTCACTAGAGAAAATACCAATCTAAAACTTGAGATAGAATCTATGATGATGAAGATGAAAAAAGAGATAGAGGAAAGGAAGAAAAGTGAAGAAAAACTTGTTCAGACCCTAAAAGAATGTAGCAGAATAAGTGGAGAACTTACTTAGTTGAAAACTGAACTGCAAAGAACTAGAAGCAATGAAGAAGAACTTGGTAAGAAAATTACTACTCTTAAGAATGATCTTGGCATTACAAACGAATTCAAAGAAAATTTCAAGATTAGTTCAGTAAAGCTTGATGAACTGAACCAAGGACAGCAGAGTGGAAATGATAAGAGAGGTCTTGGAAATGAAAAGAGAGAAAATTCCAGATCAACACAAAAGAATTTCAGACAAAATAGAAATGGAAGGTATCCGGTAAGACAACCTAATGCACAAGATTTAATGGTTATTGTTTTTCCTATAATAAGTTCGGTCATATGGTTGCTCAATGTAGAAGTAATATAAGCTCAAGAATTTCTTCATTTGTTGGTTAGTGTTTTAATTCCAAAAAGCATGGTCATAAATCAATTGAATGCAGAAATGTGTCAAGTCACTCTATTGATAGAGGAAATGTTGAATGTTATACATGTGGGAAGTTTGGACATATTGCTAAACAAATGAAGGATGAGAAAAAGCCAATGGAATGGAGAAAGGAGCATTATGTGCTACAATTGCAACAAATATGGTCATATTGCTAAATTTTGTAGAAACAAAAACACAGATAGAAGAGGTCTGGTAAATAGAGACAAAAATGATAAAGAAAAGGGAAAAATGATTGTGGATGAAATAAGGGATCAAATGAAGAAGACATGGGTAAAGAAAAGTGAATCTGAAGATGGTAATAGTTCCATACCAGAACTTGCTTCCAATAATCCTTCCAGAAATTGACTTGAGGCCACAAGCCTAGGGGGAGCTTTATAAGAAAATCCTTCCTCCCCTACTTACAAATGGTACCAGAATGAAGATATCAGTCGAGATAATGTAACTATGGTGTGCAAAAGGTTTGAAAATTTACCAAATGAATTCAGCCCATTCACAGGTTTGCGAAATTTGTTTTTTTGTTGCTTTGGGAAAATAGAGTATCTGAAAAGTTTAGGGCAAAGGCATTTATTGCACATGTGCTAGATATAAAAGTCAAGTCTGAGTCATCATTTGTCACCTTGATTTATCGAAGGGAAGAAGGAGAGCACTTGTCCAGTGGACTCTGAAGTAGCAAAATCGGATTCGTCAGCAAATCGTGAAAATCTACCAGGTACTTCAGATCATTTTCAAAATCATATAATTCACAAAAAATAAAATGGAGCAAATCAAAGATTCAATCACATTGGATGAATATAATAGTGCAAAGATCAAGTGTATGAGAAATTTATTACTTCCTAATGAATTGAAGCAATTGAGTGAAGCCAAGCATAGAAATTTGGATTTGTGGAATGAGTTTTCGTACCTGGAAAATGTAGAATTCGTAAAGTTCTTATTGAGTAGATTGCATGATGATGTTTTAACTTTGGACAAACCCTACTCAATTTTGAAGGAGGTAATTGAGAGACTAACTGGATTTTGCAAAATCGATGATGTTCCTAAACTTAAATCTATCTGGAAAAGGGAAGTCAAAACCCTAACTGGTGTAATCAGAGATCAAAGAGCTATGATGATAGCAAAAATCAGGAATCCTGTTACAAAGTACATTGCACATGGCATAACCTATAAAATCTTCTACCGAAATCAAGAAGGGGCTACATCAGCTAGCAAAGTATACATTGCTCATAAAATGATAATTGAAGGTTGTGACTTCGACCTATGTGGATTGCTAAAGGATCAGTTGTTGGAGAATGTTCAACTGACAAGGGAATCAAGGTATCCATTCAGGTTTGGTACCCTAATTACTTGTATGGCTATGTATTTTCTGAATTTGTTGCCAGGAATCGACAATGTAGTATGGACGTTAGACAAACCGGTATGTACCCAAATTTTCTCTTATTTTAAGAGTCTGTCTAATGGGGATTCAGAGTTTGAAAAGTTTTGTAATACTATACTTGCAAAGTATGGATTAGTCATTTCCTCTCTGGTAAGGATAATGGAAGTTGGTTCCTCTTCCAACAACACTGATAGAGGACAAAAAAGAGGATAGGAGATTATTAAATATAGCCCTCCGAAAAGAAAAGTTCCCAAGATTGAAAAGGAAATTGTGGACATTCTAGATGAAGAACCTGAGAAACCACTAGAAAATTACTCCAGTATTGAAAAAGATAGTGAAGAAGAAGAAGATCTGTCAAAAGGAAAATTTCAACAACTTATCCAAAGCATAGGTGCTATGCAAAACATTGCAAAATTATGGTTAGTTAGACTATCCTATGATCAAAACTTAATTATGGAAGTTATGAATTCTCATATTGAGCATTGCAAGATAAGATTGGAAAGTCTAAAAGGTGTTCTACCTGAAGAAATGATTGAATGCAACAGAGAATCAATAGGCTCTGAAGACAAAGGCAGTGAAGAAGGTGAAATTATCTCTCACCTAAAAGAGCAATTCAGACTATCTCTTGATAAGCTTAAAAAGAAGATGAATGAGCTAAGAGAGTGCATTAACTCAACCATGGGAATCTATAACTATTGTTTTCGTTGGCCCCATGCAGTCAGTAATTAAAAAGAGAATTTGGATCATATTGAGATTGAACTAAACAAAATTGGAAAAAGCTTCGACATGTCTCAAGATCCGGATGGCATTATCAGAAGGAGAATCCAAGAGTTACAGTCATCTCAAACAAAAATTCAACTATCCAATAATGTTCTTGTGGATACCTTTTGGAAGATAAAATATTTAGTTGAATGCAGACTGAAGCAGTTGGTGGAAGTTCTGCAAGATGGTGAAAAATTGGAAGAAGCAATCACAATCCCTAAATCTCTTATTGAGATTATCAACAAGACTTCCAAAAATAATAGCTTGATTATCAACATTGGAACTGTAATTGATGGTTGGAAGAATTTTCTTCCAGATGTGAATAAAAATCATAAGATAATCTTTTAAAGGAAACTGCAAATAGTGCTCAAGCCTTTTTTGAAATTTTGTCTAAAGGAGTATAATTGTCAGCATTAGAGTTTTGAAGACATGAATTTTATTTTTGGAATATGGCATCCATGCTTTGTCATTGATGTCAAAGGGGAAGAGAATGTAGTGAAAAAATTCTCATAAATCTAAAAGGCAGAATATCTAAGGGGGAGAAAATGCAGTGATGAAGGTTTTTTCACTAAATGTTGCCATCAATGCCAAAGGGGGAGATTGTTGGCATATGGCTAAGAAGTTTTTCTTATAGGTGTTGTCATTGATGGAAAACCAAGTCAGTCAACCCAAGTCATACGTAAGTAGCTCTATTTTTGGCTCCTACTGGTAGAACAAAGAAAAGAACAGGAGATCCGGTCAAAGGTACAAAAAACTAGGTTAATCATCTCACCAAATAGATATTTTGGGTTATGAACCCTTGAAGATGGTTTGTAGAGGCTTGCAGTATCTTAGTTTTGATGTGCACTCATAGATAAGCGATCTAGGAGGTATGGTGTGTTAATCTGTCAAATATATATGTTAGAAGGTCAACCTGGCAAAGACAGAATTCACGGATGTATAAGATTAAATTAATTATAAGTCTCATTGTTGGATTAAGTTTTGTTTGGGTCTTCTCTTGGTCTTAACCGAATTTGAAGGATGCACAAAATGGTTTGGTAATGGATCTGACCGATAAGTTATAAATATCTTGATACCGTATGAAGCTGACTGTTAGATAAACTAATCCTTGATTGTAGATATATATAAGGGATTACTTTCATCATTTAGAAGTATTGTGTGAAGTATATGTATTTTAGAGGTGGTATTCTATGAGTTGCGAGTCATTGCAGAGTAGTAATGCGAATCTAATTTGAAAAGCAGAGTAGGGCAGAGTGAAGTGGTAAAAAACAAGCAGATCCTAAATAAGATTCATGAGCTTCACCAGAACTGTTACCTGGCATTGTTAGATGCTATTATCTCAATTCATCCCCTCAAATGGTTTTAATCTAAATTTTGTAGGTTGTAAGCCTTTATTTTTGAGCAGTGTGCCTGAATGCAAATGCATTCCTTTTACAAACACTATATTTTGAGTACTCAAATTGTGGATTAATCTCCACTGTGTTTTTCCCCTAACAGGGTTTCCACGCAAAAAAATATGTGTCATGTTATGTGTGTTTACTTTTAATGCATGCATCTTTCCTTAATGCAATGTTGAAATGCTCTCATGTTTTGGAATGTATGAAACTGTTAAAGAAATAATTGAACACTGATTCACCTCTTAGTGTTCCCTTGAGTCCAACAAAAATAAGGATCACCCTATCACTTTTTCCAGCCGTAAAGTACCCCAAGCCAAGAAAAATACACCACCACTGAATATGAGGTATTAGCTATGGTTTATGAATTACATAATTTTTTCCATTATCTCCTATCTACATCCATCACCTTTTACACTGATCATGAATCTTTGAAATTTCTCCTAAATAAACTAGTAATACAAGGAAGAATATACTAATGGTTCCTACTATTTCAAGGATTTAATTTCATGATAATGGTTAAACCAAGAAGGAATAATCAAGGTTCCAATTATTTATCTAGAATTGATATAGGTGAAGAGCCTAAGGAGGTCAAGGATGAAGACCTACTAGGTGTTCATCTATTTTGGATAATCGTAGTACTAGAATTTAATGATGTAGCACAATTACTTTCTATAGGTCAAAATCCACTGATATGAATGCACATGATAAACAAGTATTATTACAAAAATACCTCTCATTCACCTTAATTGAAGGAGAACTATACAAAAAAGGAAGAGATGATATTATATGAAGAGTGGTTTTAAAACTTGAATGGGGACAAATATTAAGGGAAGTACATGAAGGCATAGCAGGAGGCCATACTTTTGGAGATGCTACCACCAGAAAAATACTACTAGCTAGATTATGATGGCCTACTATATATAATGATGCCAAAATGTATACAAGATCCTGACATTTTCCAGAGAATAGGATGCCCTACGACTAGAGATTAGATGACCCTCCATGTCTAGTCTTAGCACAAGTCCCATTTGAGAAATAGGCTATTGACTTCATAGGACCAATAGACCCTCTAATGAAATCATTGAAGGCTAGATTCATCATCACTAGTGTCGACTACTTAACCAAATGGGTAGAAGTTGAACCAACCAAATATTATACCATGTATGCTACACCAATATTCCCTTACCATAACATTATTACTAGATTTGGGTTTCCCCTCAATATAACCAGTGATCAAGGAAAAAAAATTGTTAACAAAACAATAAAGGAGTTACTAACTAAATTCATGATTACACATAACCACATCACACCATACCATTTTTAAGCCAATGGGGCAGGCAAATCTCTTAATAATATTTTAGGCACTACTTTAATGAAGATGTGTAATACAAATAGGATGGGCTGGGATATTAAAATTCTTGTGGTACTTTGGGCATAGCACACTACATATAAAAGAGCTACCAAAAAAACTCCATTTGATCTCTTGTATGGCATGAAAGCGAGCATGCCAATAATTTTTATGGTATATGACCTCTAGACAACATTGACCTTATGAATTTTTGATGATGAATCCATCAAGAACCACCTCGAGGAACTAGATAAATTAGATGAAGAAAGATAATTGGCAACACACTATGGATATAAAGACAAAGACAAAAAGAATGACATGATTGAAGTCTTATGTCTAAACAATTTAAGTTTGATGATATGGTTTTTCTCTATGATATTAAATTCAAGAAATAGGGTAAAATCAAAGTCAGATGGTTGGGCCCTTATCAAATCCATCAAATCCTTGACTCCAGAGCAATACAACTCAAAACATTAGATGACACCAGAATCCAATACTTTATCAATAGAGCATGACTAAAATAATATCTATTTCAACAGAGTATCATTGACTTGAGGACAAGTCAACATTTTGAAAGGAGGGATGATGTTAGCTAAAAAAAAGGATAGTGAAGACATTGGCTAGTAAAATATACCACATCTTGGCACAAAACACTTGTGGAGCATAATATTGTAAAGATATCATCTATACTAGGGCTATCATAGATGGGTCATGTCTCATCTCATAAATATATATTCAAAAGAAGATATGAATGATAGAGTGTAATGTATGTATATAGTATATGTGTGTAATAGATAAGGAGAAATATATGTATATGAGATTAATGTAGGGAACGAAAATAGATATTAAATATGAGTTATGTAAGAGTATAGGAGAATATAGGATAATGTACTAATATTGATCTAATTAATACAATGGATACCAAAATTATATCTATATAATGTTATCTATCATTCTCTAAATATATAGTAGTTATTCCTATGTACAATCCTATTGGTGTTCACCTTTATATGACTGAGTTTGGGGTATAAATTATAACACTTAGAAAATACTTGGGGCTTAAAACTCAAGTCTTGGTTTCCTCAAATTTTTTGCTAAAAATTACAAACCTTACACAAATTCATCTCCATTATTTTATTTGTAACCACTCATGGTTTTCCATTATAAATTCCTCTAAGAACCATATATTTCTCTTTAGATTAAAAAATAATCTCCATTAAATAGTAGCTCTATGAAAACTAACCAAGGGAGTAAAACTATTTTATCCCCAAAACCATTTAAGTCTCTCCTAAATCCACAAGATATAAATAATCACATACCTTATTATCTCCCATGGATGTGCTGAGTTTTGGTACATGGAATGGTGAATCCATCATAAATTACATTGAATCCTTAAAAAAAAAAAATTTAGCGCTCTTTTAACCACCAATCCTTTATTAATAAAATTTTGGTTATCCCAACTATTAATATACATTATTATCCATTATTTGAATACTATTCCTTAAACTTTAAATGGATGAAATAAGGGTGTTTTGAAATAAATATAAGTGTGCCTCTATTTATGTTTTCATCCTCCAAATTTTTAGGTTCGTTCTATTATATAGATAGTTTTATCTTAGGTTCTTCAAGATCTGAATCATCATCAAATATTACTTTGATATAATTAATTTTTCCCTTTCTAAGGCTTCTATGAATAAGTTCCCATAGCTCCTTGTAAGAAAACATAGATTATTCCATCTAAGTTCATTTCTATTGTAGTCATCTACCTTGTTTATTTTAAGTGGTTAGGGTTGATCTTCTATGGATATGAATATGATCCCCCATTTTCTAAAATAATCCTTTATGTTGGATGGGTGCCTTGGATTGATAAAAAAATTCCATCAAGAAAAAATGGTTCAAGAATTAAGGATATTTAGAATGCTTATTGTATAAATGTGGATGCAAAATAATTAATAATACCATTGAGGGTTTAAAATAACCCTTGAAAAAGTGGTTCTTTTAAAAAAAGGCTAGGTACCATTACTAAAATTTGGGAATATATAATTCCACAGATTTTTCAGGTTTGATTCCTACAAGTTACCTATAATACTTATCCTCATCTTTTTTCTAAAATCAATTCATAAGCCTTTGACTAAAATCAAAAAATTGTTTGCACAAGACTATATCTTTGTCTGACCAAAGCATAGTTCCATCAATAGGAAGAAACACCTTCTAGATGCCAAGTAAAAAACTAAAAGGCATCTTCCTCTATAGAATTGAGAGTAAACTAAGTTTTTAAATTTTCACAACCAAACCTAGATAGAAATATTTTTGTTACAATCACAAGTGGGATCATTCAACTTAAATTTTGTTACACCGTCTTCTTTTCATTATTTTTATCACTATTTTCAGTTCTTTTCTTATAATTTCTCTTATTAATGATGTCTATGCAACCAAAATTATATATTGTATTTTTTAAGGCTTTAGATTAACCTTGGAACTCCTTAAAAACTTTGATAATATCCTCTATAGGAGAGTCTTCAGTAATTTTCCATCCATATATCTCTTTCTATAAAAAACACAAGCTTTGATTTCTTTGGCATAGAACTAAACATTAGTGTAAATAGGATCATTTCATATTTGGTTAGCTAATCACCCTTTCTAGGTTGACCCATTCACATGTGTAAAGTCTCAACTTATAGATTTTCTTTTTTTTTTCACTTCGTGTGCTTGAGACATATGTACTCACCTCTTGAGACACTTATCTCATACAATTGACACGTTCTCTCATAATTGTTATATGAGAAAACATGGGTTACATGTTTCAAGGGGTAGTCAATCATTTATTACCTCCTTCCTACCATCTACCTTACCTATATATGCAAGGATCTCATTTTCCATTTAACACACTCTCATATTATATGATAAACATGTTTTTCTATTCATTTGTTCACTGGTGGAAGAAATCATTGGATTGTGCTTTCATATATTGGCTTCTCTGATATGGTGTCAGTGACATGATTCCACCTCCCTTACTAAATCAAGTTAACTCCAACAATTAGCTCTATATCAGAGTTTCATGGAGAAAAATAGACATCACCATTGAGTCTAAAAGGCTCAACAAATGAATAATAACCCTTCATTTTGTTAAATTTAGTAATTTTTAAATTTTGCAATTTGTTATCCTTTACCCTACTGTATGTTATAGAATCCATAAAAACATGTACTGAGCTATGAGAATTCATATTGTATGCATTTTTTTGTGAAAAAAAGAATTATTTTTTAAGAAGGGTTGAAACACTCTCTACCCATTTTTTATTTTGGTAAGACAAAACAAAATTGCTTGGTTTGATGGCCTAATTGACCTATTTATAGGGTTTCATGGTAAAAATTCCCAATATAGGTTTTTGTGGTAATATTTCACAAGTTTCTTTGATTCATGGGAGACATTTTTTTTATAAAGGATTGACCTTGTTTTTTCTTGAGGCTAGCTCAATTGTGCTTTTCAACCATGAATTCATTTTCTTCTCAATAAAAAGGTAGAGATTAAAAGTAAAGCACTATTGTGTTTCACTTATATTATGATCTACACGTTGTTAAGTTCCATATCATTATTGGGTATTGTGCTACATGTAAGTAGAATAGCAAGGGATTTAAGGGAAAAAAAAATTCTTTGGGGCATCCTTAAGCTCAGTCTCCTAGCTTCTAATAGGTGGCAATCACCACATTTAACATAGAGGCATAAAAATCCACCCAAGATCCCTATAAACACTAAGTGGCCACTTCAATGAGCCTCTACTACATATGATTACATAAATGACTTCACATTTGATAGTGAAGGCTTCAATGAGCCTCCAAAAAATGGCCCCTTCTACATATAACAAGGCTAACATTACACCCTCCATTGAAATGTGGGTGAGTTTCCCTAATTACACAATCTTCTACCTATAATGACATGGATTTGCACCCATAGGAAAATTCCACATTTACATTACCCCCTACCTTAGAGAATTAAATTTGATGATGCAATCCATGAACCCACTGCCTTTCCCTATTTACTTGGCAAATAATTTTTGTGTCTGTGGAGGAATTTTTGCCTAGGACGCTAGCATGACACGTAGACATTTTTGTGGTATTATTTTGTCTTGACAAGATTCCTACCTTTGGAATTTGTAGAGGTGTTACACTCCTCCATTGGACATGAAGTGTAACATTTCATTCTCCCTTGACTGACTTCAAATGATATTTTTTCCTCCTTTTGCCTTCAAATTGTGGAACTCTTCATTCCATTCAACTTCTTCAGCTTCTTTACAACTTCTTGAATCTCTTAGCAACTCTTTGGCTTCTACACATTCACTTTCCATCATCATCACCTCCATTAAACCTACAAGATGCTACATTCTTGTTTCCCTCTCTCTGTTGTTGTGATACCGTTGGCTCTGGGAAGCTTGCAAGATCTCTCCTTCCTCCATTTTCCTTGAGAGCATGTGGTTGAGAAGGTGATATCCACCATCTTCATTCACTTTTACATTATCGTATTTATATTGTAACATATTTTTTTTTGTGCATTGCTTGGTATTTCCATTTTTATACTCTCTTTATCATATTTCTATACAATTGATGCTATCTGGTTTTCCATGGAGGTGGAAACACCAATGCGGGGGACTGGTCAAGGCAGTCCTATAAACAAAGCCCCAAAACTTTTTTTGTTCTTCTATGTGTAGGTACTTCTCGATTGGAGCTATTCGAAGAATCAAGTTGCATGAATTTTGGTACGATCTTCTCATCCTTCCTTTGTCAATTCAAGCATATCTAGTTAAAGTATTCTTCTTGTTGAGCTTCACTTTTGTACTTTACATTCAGTTATAGCATAAAATCTCTCAGTTAACTTGTTAGCTTGTCTCCTAGTATTTTCGTTTCTTCCTCACTAGTGATAACTTTAAGAAACCCCTCAAAAAATGATATAAAATCCTCATGAATCTTTCAATTTTTTAGGAAAAAATATTAATTTCTATTGGCGAATCTTTCCTTTTTTAGAAAAAAAATATTAATTTTATTGGCGATTTTTGTACATCACTAAAAATTTATAGAAAATTTTGGTGAATCTTGAAAAATAATAGGAAAATGCATTAATTATGATGGAAAATTCATCCAATCTAAAAATAATTCTTATGAAAAATTAGGGGCTTGAGAGTGGAAATTATTGATTGGTTTAACGGTAGACTATAATATTTACTTGCCACCATTATTGTACCCATGATCTATTATTCTCATGGGGCTCAAAAAAAAATTTAGATCATTGATCTAACGACCCTCGTTGTACCCAATGAGGTAAAATGTACCTAGAATCTATAATGCTCATGAGACCTGAAATTGTGGGCCCCATGAGAATTACAGATTGTGGGTACATTTTACCTCGTGGAATACAATAAGGGCCATTAGATTATATTATAAATCAATGGTAGAAACTAAAGATTAGAAATATGATCCTAAAGCAACTAATAATTATGATATACTATTGGCGAATTAATATAGATTTCTACTATAATTTATAAAATTTAGGTGAATCTAATAAAGTCATGTAGTCATGTATCGAATAATGTGGTGAATTTTTCAGTTAAATTTTTCAATAAAATCATTTCTTTGGCGATTTAAATAAGACTATAATAAAATTTTGTAAATAATGTGGCGATTCAAGTCATATTATAGCTCAAACTATTAGCTAATTTTGGATTCTCAAATTTCAACTATTAGCCACCACTTGTAGTGGAGTTGGCTAGGGCTTGGGGTTTTCATTCCTCGAGGTCACAGGTTCGACTCTGCTTTGTACTGGGCAAGGTGTGGGTCAGTAAATAGTGTACCAATTCCTGCTCCATTGACCCGGGGTATAGGAATGTACTTTGCCACAAATATTTTAGTCACCACTTGTAGTGGAGTTGGCTAGGCCTTGGGGTTTGCATTCCTCGAGGTCATAGGTTCGACTTCACTTCATAGTGGGAAAGGTGTGGGTTAGTAAATAGTGTGCTAGTTCCTGCTCCGCTGACCTGAGGTATAGGAATGGACTTTTCCACAAACATCTTTTAGCCACCACTTGTAGTGGAGTTGGCTGGGGCTTGGGGTTTTCATTCCTCGAGGTCACAGGTTCGACTCCGCTTCGTAGTGGGCAAGGCGTGGGTCAGTAAATAGTGTGCCAGTTCTTGCTCCGCTGACCCGGGGTATAGGAATGGACTTTTCCACAAACATTTTTTGATCCTAGGACAAATATTAATGAATGATAATATTATGGGAGAAAATTGGGACCGCACATTACAGAGGCAAAATTTTGGAAATCCTTTGTTTTCAAAAAATCCACCCCGCTCTGCTCCTCCCAAAATCCCTTCTAGTCCTTCTAGGTTTCCCCACTCTAGTCCTAGTTTTGATAATGCTGGTTTTTCTAACAATTTTCATAGTGATGGTTTCGATAATGCTGGTTTTTCCAGATTTAGGATTTTTTCGGGTGGCTAGGGCTCTTCTTCCAACTTCCACTATCTCAAAGGTTCTCCTAGATCTGTTTTTCGGAATGGGAAGTGGGTTCTGGTTTCTCACGCTTTCAAGCCTTCATTCCGCAATCCTCACTTCAAGAAAACCCTTTTCAAAGGTAAACAACCTATCTTTGACATTTGTGAATCTCCTCCTTCGTCCTCCTCTTCATCTCACTCGTGGGCTGATGTTATGGTTGGGCGTCACTCATCCCATGTTTCTCCTGGGGCTCCATTCATTCCAAAGCCGAACCCTGTTCCGGCCACTTTCCCCAATTCCATCCCTCTTGTTCATCCTAAATTTTTGGATCATAATCCTCTTACGTTCCCCAACTCCATTTCCCTTCCTTCACAGGAAGGTTTTCCAAAGAAATTATCTTCAAATCCTAAGGTTCCTATTCTAGCTGATTTTGGTCGTGGTTGCAACTCTTTTTCTTTTGGCTAGGCGGTTCCCGTTCGTATTCAGTTTTCTTGGAATGCTAATTCTTTTTTTCATGATCACTCTAGTAAGAAATGGCTACCAAAGGGAAAAAATAGGAAGAAACATCCTTCTCCTCATCGAGTTGAAGTTACGCTGCCTCATTCCATGATTGATCCACAGATCTTGGATTTAAAGGATGTTGCCTTGCTTGGTAAGTTTTGGAACTTTCTTCCAAATCTTGAGTTTTTAAAATCTTGGGTTTTTAACACCTGGGATGATTCCAATCAATTTTTTTATTTAGATAAAGGTGATGGTTATTTTGTGGTCATTTTTTCTGATAAAGACTCTAGAAATGTTGTTTTCCGGAAAAAATCCTGGATGTGTGAGGGAAATGGTCTCTTTACAACTTTGTGGACTCTGAATTTTAACCCTAACCATGTCAAGGTTAAATTTATTCCTTTTTGGATCCAATTATAGGGTTTACCTCTGGAATATAGAGAGTCGTGCATTATTGAGATTCTTGGTAACAAATTGGGCATTTTTTTAAATCAAGATATGGAGTACTTCTTTAATCCCTCTTTACCATTCAGGCTCTTTATTTTAATGGATGTTTCTAAACTCATTCCTAAGAATGTCCAAATTAAAATAGTGCATGGCACATGGGATCAACAAGCAGTTCAGGAAGATCCTAAGCAATTTTTTTTTTTATGCCATTTTCCTCTTCATCCTTTCAAAAAATGTCAGCAACTTGGTTGTGGGAAATCGGTCTTCAACTCAAAGATTGTTAATTCATCTGCAGACCCAGTAGTATCATTTGTATTATATCTACTGGTTCTAATGGAAAGCTGATGGTTGACCCCTCATTTCTTGGAAATATTTTTGTCTTCTATTTTAATTGGCTTTACTATGTTGGTTTAAAAAGGTCTCAAAAACCTGATTCAAATGGGGTTTTTTCAAATTATTCTCATTCAGGCTGTCACATTTTCCTCTTTCAAGAGGAGGAAAATTTTGTTCAATCTGCTTCTTCTCCCAAAGGAATTGTTCTATTGGATCAGTCATCTTTCAATAATAAATCTTTCTCCTCTCCAGAATTTGATCTTTGTAAGAAAGCTATAAATTGATCTCTGCAAGAACCGCTTGTTTTTTATTTTGCTCTGGGTTGGGATCTTTCGCCGTGGTCACCAATAAATATTTTTCTTTATTCTTTAAAGGCTTTTTCACCTCAAATTAATTTTAATAGTTTTCTCCAAGCAAATCAATGTGCCTCCATGTTAACTTTGGGTGTGACAAATAATTGTGATGAAAAATTAAGCCTTTTTGTTGAACAAAGTTTATTTGATAATCCTCAGATTCCTCCAGTTTTAGTTGACCAAAATTTTGATCATGTTGGTTTGCCCTCAGAGGAAGAGCTGATGAAGTTTTTTAATCAATCTTCAGTATCTATAAGTGAGCAATTGATAGATGACATTGCTTTAGAGGTCTTTGGTGAAGTAGTTTCTTTAGATGACTTTTGCTCTATTTCTCAGTCAAAGCTTTCTCCTTCCAACAGTAAAATATCTCCTACAAAAGAGGAAGAAATTCTTTAGCTTCAAATCTGCAAGAAGAAATATCAGCAAGTTTACAATCTACTCTAGATGCCAATCTAGGTTTTTCCACAAAACAAAAAAGGCCAAGGAGAGCTTGCTGCTCTCCCAAATTGCAATGAAACTAATTTATTGGAATGTCAGAGGCTTAAACGCCTCTAAAAAAAAGTCCCAAGTTAAGCATCAACTAGATGCTTCAAGGGTTGATATTGTTGTTTTACAAGAAACAAAAACTTCAGAGGAGTCTTTTTTAGCAATTAAGAAAAATTGGCATAAATGGGAAGCTTCTCATTCACCTTCTCAAGGTGCTTCAGGAAGTCTAATAACTTTTTAGAATGCTAAGTCAATTAGTATATCTAATATTTCTTTTGATCATAATTGGAAATTAATGTGCGTCACTCATTTTGATCTTTCTTTTTGGCTATTGAATATTTATGGTCCAACTAGCACCTTTGCTAAAAAGTTATTGTGGAATACTCTCAAGTTAAACATTGATTTGTTAGGTCAGGAAAAATTTGTTCTATCTGGTGATTTCAATGCTATCACAAATGACATGGAAAAAAAAGGAGGAATTACTCCTCCTAAAGTTGTAATGTCTGATTTTGCTTCATTCATTCATGATAATGCCTTGGTGGATGTAATGCCATTAAATGGTATTTTTACCTAGAAAAATAGAAGGAAAAATTTCTTGCAAATTGCAGAAAGATTGGATAGGTGTTTAACTTCTTCAAACTGGCTCTTTTTAGTTCTTTCTCTTTCTTCAGAAATTCTACCTTTGGTAGCTTCTGATCATTTTTCTATCTCACTTCTCATCTCGGGTGAGACAATCAAATCAAAGTCTCAATCCTCTTTTAAGTTTGAGTCAATGTGGCTCAGGCATCTTGATCTTATCTGTCTTATAAAGAAATGGTGGTAGAGTGCTCCCTTTGTGAAAGGGTAAAAAATGTTTCAATTAAGTAAGAAATTGGATCATATCAAGAAGAATTTAAATTTTTTGAATCTTTTAGTCTTTAAGAATGCTTTTACTCAAAAAGACTTGGTGTACAAAAGGTTAGTTGAAATTAATGAAAAAATCATTGCAAATGGTCTTGATAATTCATCATTTGAAGAGCAAAGGAAATTGCAACTGGAATGGAAAGAATTACTATCTCGTGAGGAGGTTTACTGGAGGCAAAAGTCTCGGGAACTTTGGCTGAAAGATGGTGACAAGAACACCAAATTTTTTCATCTCTCAGCTCAAACTAAAAAATACAAATCCTCGATTTTTTCAATTCAAGATAGAGTTTTAGGTTCTATTCTTCTTAAAGAGGAGGATATTCAGGAGGAAGCAGTTTAAGTTTTTCTCTAATCTTTTAACATTGAATGTAAATAATAATAGTAATTTAGTAGTCGAAAAAGAGGAGCTTTTACAACACATTCCCTCTTTGGTGTCTCTTGAAGACAATATTAGGTTGCTTGCTCCTTTTTCTCTTAAAGAGTTAAAAGAGGTTATTTTTTCAATGTATCCTGACAAGGCTCCAGGTCCAGATGGCTTCACAGCTATTTTTTTTCAAAAATGTTGGGATTTCATTGGTTTTGATATTTTAAGTGCTCTGGAGGAATTGAGAAAATCTGAGGGAATGCTAAAAAGATTTAATGTTACAAATATTGCTATCATTCCTAAAATTCAAGCTCCCAAATATTTCTCAAACTTTAGACCTATCTCATTATGCAACACAATATATAAAATCTTCACCAAAGCCATTTATGTTCATTTTCATCCTCTGATTTCTTCAATTATTTCAAAAAAGCAAGGCTGTTTTGTTCCTGGTAGAGAAACTCCAGAAGGAGCAATTGTGGCCCATGAAACCTTGCACATGATAGCATTAAATAAATTATCTTCAATGATATTTAAACTTGACATGCAAAAAGCATATGATAGGGTTGATTGGTGTTTCTTAAAACAAGTACTTTTGAAGTTAAATTTCTCTCCCAAATGGTGTAAATGGATAATGGCATGCATATCAGGTGCAAGGTTCTCTATATTACTAAATGGGTCTGTTGTGGGGTTTTTTAATTCTTCACAAGGTGTTCATCAAGGTGATCCATTGTCTCCATTCCTATTTATCATTTTGGCAGAAGCTTTGAGTAGATCATTCCTCTCAACTAATGCCCAAGGGAAAATCAAGGGAGTCTCAATTCCTAATGCCAATATTTCAGTCACTCATTCCTTATTTGTTGATGACACTTTTCTTTTTGGTAAAGTTGTTCTTTCTAAAGCTTTAACTATAAAAAATCTTTTGGATAAATACACTAGAGTCTCAGGTCAAAAATTAAATGAAGAAAAATTGAAAATTTACTTGTTCAACACTAAGCCTCCAATCGAGCAAACCATTGTTAAGTTATTTGGCTTTAAACAAGATCAGCTCCCAAGTAAATATCTAGGAATCCCATTTTTTTTAGGAAAAAATAGGGTTTCTTATTGGCACAAAATTATTCAAAGTATTCAATCCAAATTGCTTTCTTGGAAAGGAAGATGGTTATCCCTAGTAGGAAAAATCTTATTGGTCAAAATAGTATTAACTATTCCAAATTATTTTATGTCATTTCTGAAAGCTCCTAAATCTATCATATTCCAATTTTAGAAAATTATAATAAAAAAAATTGTCGTCTGGTAATGTTGATAGTAAAAGGAAGATCCCCCTCATTTCTATTGAATCAATGTGTCTTGATAAGTTAAAAGGTGGGGCAGCCCTTCATAATCTTCAAGAAAGGAATTTGGCCCTAGGGGCTAAAATGGTTTGGCGTTTGTATACAAACCCTTCTCTTAAATGGTGTCACCTAATGCAAAATAAATATTTGGACAGTTAGTGTTCATCAAAAAATTTCACTGTCTCTAATCCTCCTTCGAGCTCTGAAATGTGGAATTTTCTTATGTCTTGTAGAAAGCTAATTCTACCATATTTAACTTGGCAAATAAATGATGGTAAACAAGCTCTTTCTGGGGAAGATTCATGGAATGGTCATAAGAAGTTAAAAAGCTACAATTTGGGATCTTCAATATCTTTTTTGTCTCAAAAACTGGGTTTAAATGTTTTTCAATATTTTGATCATGTGGATCTTTTAACAGGAAAGGTTAAATAGAAAGATCTTTCTAATGAACCAATTGATGAAAATCATAAGGCTCTCATTTCATCAATTCTGAGTGAAAGGAAAGTCTTTGTTTCTTCTTCCCCAGACAGGTTAATTTGGTCAAAAGCCCAAAATGTTTGCTACACTGTCAAAGAGGGATATTTTTCCCTAACCCAAAGAGTTTCTCAACATCCTGCTCAAAGAGCCTATAAATTTTGTTGGAATTCAAAATTTTTGCCTAAGGCAGGATGCTTTGTCTAGTTAGCAATTCAGAAAAAAAAAAAATTAACAAGTGACAAATTAAAAAAATTGAAAATATTTGTTCCTTTTAAATGTGTTCTTTGTGATCAAGCGTTAGAAGATATCAATCATCTTTTTATTTTGTGTCCAATAGAACAAAGTTGCTGGCTATTTTTCTTGTCAAAATTGAATTTTCAGCTAGCTTTTCCCAAGTCAATATGGGATTTATTCACAAGTTGGCCTCAGTTATATTTGGCATCCTTTTTTGCTTGCAAATGGGAGGTGATTCCTGCTTCTGTTATATCGTCTATCTGGTGGGCAAGGAACAAATGCATTTTTAGGAAGGACAAATAGTGTGCTGATCATATATTGGTATCTCTGGAAATTTCAATTTCAGAATCAGTTAATGCTTTTGTGGCTAAAAGCAAACATATAGGCTCTATTTTTTCAAATTGGGATTCAAAAATTCTTATATCATGGCCTCTTCTTTCACTTCCTTTCAAAGGTAGCCTTCATCAAGTTAATAAAACTGATAGATCAAAGATTGTTTGGTCATCACCTCCTTTGGGTTCCTTCAAGTTAAATTTTGATGGAGCTTCTAGAGGCAATCTAGGAATTTCAGGGGTAGGTATAGTCATCAGGGATCACAAAGGCCTAGTTTTATGTGCCAAATCTGTTAAGTTGGAAAGTGGAACAAACAATGTAGCTCAAGCTCAAGCGTTATTACTTGGGTTAAGTTTGGCACTTAATTATAAAATTCCAAATCTCTAGATTGAAGGGGATTCTCTTATTTTAATTAATGCTTACCGGGATCAAAAAATTCAAAAATGGAAGTTGGCATATATAGTCAAGAAAATCTTGAATTTGCTTGATAAAGTAGCTCATTTTCAATTACTACACACTTACAGAGAAGGAAATATGGTAGCAGATTATCTAGCTAATTTGGGTTGTGATCAATCTGGAAAGGAAGTGGTTCATATACTTAAAATTGGAAAAGTTGATCTTGCTTTGGAAAATAATATCTCTAAAGAGGAAAATGTTCTTTGATTAGAGGAATCTCATTCAATATGGAAAAGTAATTTTTATTGTTGTGATTGTCAATTATGGAGGTGCAAGTTTAAAATTTAATTTTTAAAATTATATTTTACAAATTTAAAATATTTCCAACTTGCATGTTTATAGTTGGCAATTACATGTGTATTATTATTAGCAAGTTCATTGAATCATATATAGGCTATGAGGTATTAGCTATCATAAACAAAATTGGAAGGTGACATCTTTTGCTGACCTCATCTGGTACATATCATGTCAAATCCTTTGTGTTTTATCCCACTCATTGTTTATCGAGGGATTGGGATCAAAATGGTATAGAAAGCATGTGATGTGTACCTTTCTTCTCATATCGTCACGCATTTCAATAAGCATAATGCAACATAAGATTTGCTGCCAGGTCAAGGTAATTACTATATCTATCATGGCTTATTTAAATGTATTGTCAGGTACCGAAGCTTAATTTCATGAATTAAAAATCTCTTTGTCACGTATAAGCCATCTTGCAGCTCAAGATAATCATCACATGGTAGTTTGGAGAGTAACATGTGGCTTGTTATGAAGAAAGGAGTGTACGCAGCCTTTCAAATTTTGATAAATGAATTTAATGGAATAAATTTAGCATGATTTGGATTGTGTTAGAAGTCTTTTCAAGAGTATCTGAAATGATAGTAAGGACTGTTTTATTGGAATAAGGCTTTCTTCCACCTATTTAATTGGGTTGTTTCACAATGTTTTTGTGCTACATAGTTTCTTTTGGCTCGGTGAAGCTGGTTGAGGTTGTTTCTCTTTTGCAGTCTCTTTTTCCTAACCAAATTTTATGTATTTGCATGGAGCCCAAAGCCTTTCTCAGGAATAGGCAACTCGATGGATTATCGTCCTTATAACTTAAGAATGTGGTTTCCTATGCAAAGTTGGGAAACTCCGATTATTGGTAAGGTTGAAATGCAGCATTTACAAATTGTCTTTAAATTTTGCTACCCTTGTGATTATAGATGTCTCAAATGCATCATTGGAAGCGAAGTTCTTCAGCCGAAAACTAGGAGGTTGATTTTCCCATCAAATGTTTTCTCAATCTTTATATCTAATATCATGGATATGCTCCAATGTCTAGATTTTGTAAATGGCATAGCAAAAAAAATGGTAAATGACATCTTTTTGAAAAATGAGGCTCTTCTTACCAGTGCTGAGAAATACATTTTTTCACACGGTGAAGGCTACGTGGGTGGTATCTTCCCTCCACACTTTTTACCTCACAATAAAGCATATGCCAATGTTTATGATGCTTTAAAATTGTCTTTAGAATTCTCAGATCCCAGCCACTTGAATAGAGCTCTAACAAGATACTCTCATCATTTGAGAAGAGATATGTCTGAAAATTTCAGGGAAAAATATCACTATACTTCTTTTCTGCTTCATCATAATTGTTATCATGCAGCTCCTTTATTGCAGAAAAATCTAGGTATTCTTCAAACAAGTGTTCAACCTCCTGCTCAAATTGTACACCAGAATGTGGTACAATCTCAGCCACAAGGTGGAAATAAAAAGAGGCTAGCCATGGAACCTATTCTAGACATGAACATAGTAGTTAATTCTCACATGGAGGAAGAGGGAAATGAAGAGCAGGGTGATAACTTGCTCAAACTCATGCAGATGGAGGAATAATTGAATCTGGAAACAATGAAGGTTTTTTGCATGTTTTTTGCAGGTTTTGATAAAGTTGCAACAAATTACAGATGAAGTGGATTATCAGGTTATTCTAAAATGTGTATATGCCATTTTCTAGATGTAAATGGCATCCCTATATGCCTCAAATATTTATGTTCAAGCCAGTAGGTTAACCAAAGTATATTCAATGTAATCTGAACAAAAATTTTGATCATAGATTAGTTTTTAATATTTATGAGCTATAACCGGAGGTTTTCTCACTGGCTCTTTCCTCCCGGTATGCTCTTTGAGCCAGTTTCTATATAAAATATCTTTTATTATATAATAATAAATAGTGGTTCACCACTTTTGTTTAAAAAAAATATTAGCCACTAAAAAATAACTATTCCTCAGACTCTCTATTAGTGCAGACACCAGCGGCCCACATAATTGCCAACGTACCACACTAGAGTTTGTGTCCTATGTTGTCGTCCTCAAGTAGTGAGCAATCTGATTCATAGATCAGTGAGCTATTTGAGTCGTACATCAAACTCTAGGAATTGACTCATTTGACCTCCTAAAACATTCGAGTTAGCAGAAGAATAGTAGAAACCGGATTGCTTTTCCTTTTCAACCTTAACCTTAAACCTTTCGAATCACTTATCAAAGTTTGAGGTAGATTAGGGCAGCATGTTACTTTGGACCCTCTCATGACCTAGGGTCTCAGAGTAACTGGTCCCCCTCCTCTACATTTTGGTGAACCTAATGTGAACATCGTAGTATCTGTTTCTTTATGTTGAGATTCTTCCTCTCGCACCTCATGAAGATTGTAGAATTGTGTATCATGAAGCTTTATGAGCTTTACGACCCAATCTAAAACTTTTGGGTACATTGTTAGAAGAAGCAAATAATATCTAGAGATGGATTTCTCGAAGGTCACTACTGGTTTCACTTCTCAAGAAATGGTTTCGAAGATAGAGGTGAGCTTACTCAAGGAGGCCACTCATTCTCCTATGACCCCACCTTTGAATGAGGATGATCCTCTTGTTATTTTTGTAGAGCATCTCCTTGCTCTAGATAAGAGGCTATTGGATCTTGCAAATCATTTGTGAAAATAATGAAATACGACTAGGGCTACTAGGCTTGTCAATGAAATGAGATATATGCTAGATAAAGATCAGGTGGTCCTAGAGCTTCTCTGAGGCATCATTGACATAGTGGAAGCATATGTCTCATCATTTAACTCTAGATCAGGTGTTACTCAAGGTTCTAGGCCTTAAACCTTTCAAAGGAAGATAGGAGTTTTGATTCCTATGATGTCGATGTGCATGGCCAAATCAAGCTCTTTTGTCCACACCACCCTCATGCTTGAGGCACTTCTGATTGTCAAAGTAAACAAAATCCCTTTAGGTTTCAACACTATTCCTTCTAATTCTGGTGGTGGTAACTCCGGGGGCCATGTTGGGTCTGGAAATAGAAGCCTTGGTGAAATAGGGGTGATGGCTCTAGTGGCTCTGATGGTTCTGGTGGTGGTTCCATTAGACATGTTTCATCATCTAACCCTATTCTGAATGATCTGCTAAAAAATATGGGCTAGATACAGAATCAGTTGGAAAACCTATCTTAGGCCACCTCCCATCCAATTTTCTAGCCTTTCTTTCATCATATCCCTTTATCAATGGCAATTCTAAACACTCTTATCCCCCAGCAGATGGAGACTCCAAAGTTTGAGAAGTATGGTATTAAGAGAGATCCACAAACACATGTGTCCACATTTAACACCATGTGTATGGATTTCTTCCATTATGACGCCTTAATGGCTAAATTTTTCCCAAGATCTCTTAAGGACACAACCCTTGAATTGTACTGTTCCTTTCCCGATAACTCCATATTTTCATTTCATCAATTTTTGAATCAGTTTCTCTAGAAATTCCAGTCAAAATTTGAGCCAAAGACGGCCTTTTTGGACCTCATCCGGTGTAAGTAGGGAGAACATGAGAAGATAATTGATTTCATCGCTCGATATCAAACACTATTTTTACAGATATCTTATCCTTTTCCCGACTCAAATGTGTACAAGGTTGTCATTGGCAACGTATAGAGGTCTTGGCAGGATAAGTTTTCCTTGATGAAATATCCTTCTTTTGTGTATCTTTGTACCGCATTTCAGCAGTACCAATCAATGATTCTATAGTTTGGGGGATCTTCCTCATGATCCCATCTTGATGGTAGATCCATTGTGTCAATCTTTGATAATAGAAAATCTGTTGTGAATGTACTTACTGCATCTAGCAACAAAGGCCTCAAACATAATAGACAATTCATGAAGTTATCAGAATCATACTCTTCTATTCTGAAGAAGTTATTGAAAGATAAAGTGATAACCTTTCTAGATCCTCGACCCCTTACTAAACCTTACCCTGACTGGTATGAAGAGAACACATTCTACCAATACCATCGAATTCTCAGACATGATACCGAAAGATGCATGCGCCTACATCACGAGATATGGGATCACATCGATGATGGTACTATCTGCCTCAATGGGAAAAAGAAAAATGAAAACAAGTCTATGGAAAAGGATAATAGTGAGTTGTAGATCTACATGGATCCCTTTCTATCACACTCTCTAAATCTAATTGTTGAACCTCCAAGTTTTCATTCCCCTAAGTTCTCAAAGTATGCAAATGTGGTTTCATTTACACCTATTCCTCCCACTCAGCCTGTGAATGAATCAAAAACTATAACTTTCACATTGTAGGTCTTGCCTATGAACATAAACAAGCATCCTTCTCCTTTATACATTCCCATTCACATCAATGGGAACATCATGGCTAGTTTTCTAGTTGATCTTGTGAGTCATGTGAATGTGGTAATAGGGGAGAATCTTCTATTAAATTTTCTACATAGGGAGGAATATGAAAAGTCAAAAACCACAATACATACACATGATGGACTCTTAGTCCCTCCAATTGGGTCCATCACTCTCTCAACCCTAGTAGGACCCAGGGATGTAAATGCTCCTTTCGATATCATCTCAGAGTCAAACTTGTTCATAGTGAAACTAGGCATCCCATGGCTAGTTTCCATGAACGTAGTTGCCTCGGTGATTCATAAGTGTTTAAATTTCTCTCATGAGGGCTTTGTGCATGTTGTACATGACACTAGATAAACCTCTAGTCTCATCTGGGGGCTACTTGCTAGATCACTTTTGTCCTACCCCAGTTGGTTCACTTCCTCCAAGGACTGACTTTCTTTATCACACGTATGTCAAATACAAGAATGGGGGCATAGTGTCAAAGGTGACCTACCTTGTCTCCCCTTACGTTATTTCAATTAAAGGCTCTATGATTGCACAAAATAAAGCTGCCTCCTCCTCCTCTCAAAAGGGGAAGGGGAAGTTTGCTCGCACCTAGGAGCCTTCCTCTTCTCCTGTTGTCTCATATTCTTCTGCCTCTCACCTTGTTGTGGTGCCTTTGGACACTGATCCCATGCCTCACATGTGGATTCCAATGGTGCCTTCTTGGCAGAAGGCCAAGTGTCAAGTATTCAAACTTCCCATCTTACCCATGGTATCGATGCCTATTGTATGTGGTAAGGGGAATAGACCTCATGGAGTTTCCCCTATGTCTCAGCCTCCATAGTTTCCTACTACTCTTTCCCCTCGAGTGGTGAATGGGAAGAAGCCCACCGTTGAGGCAACTAAGTCTACTTCACCACCTATTATAGTTTTTGCTATTTTTCTTCTTGCTCCTACTCCCATCTAGGAGGCTTCCATTCCACTGACAAAAATTATGGAGGACATGCCTATGGTGGAACAGAAGCCTCTTATTCCTTCTCAAGCAGTGAGTTTTAGTTCTTGGAGCCAAAATAACTAGCTTGTGTGTGAGTGTAAGCATCAGAGGAAGGCTCTAATTGTTGAGAAAGTTACCTCGTAGAAGGTAGAAGAGGAGCCTACAACCCTTGTTTCGACATCTCCTATTGTGCCTCCCTCTTCTATTCCTTCCACTTCAGTTCCCATGGCCTCAATTTTTCTTTCGACTCCTCCTGCGAATGTTGGTGACCCTCACCCTAAAATGGTGTAGGTGTTCATCACTCCCTTGGAATATCCTCATCTTTTGATGTCCCTTCCGCACATCCCTCCATTCTCTTAGACCGTGGACATTCTGAACACTACGGTGGTGTCTGTTGCAACCTTTTCCTCTTCCTCCTTTCCTTTTTCTTCCTCTGTGGTGATTTTGTATTTTGATGAAGTGTAAGTTGGAGGACAACCTTGCTTCCAATGGAATTCAGAATAAGGGATCACCTTCTTCGGGAGAGGGCTCTTCTTTGGCTTGCACCATCCTGGTGATGGAGGAAGCCCCAACATCTCCTAAGTTTGTCACCATCTCTTTTGATAAAATTGGTGGTGGATATCGGGTGCCTCCTTCATCTCTCACTTAGTTAGCACATGGAACTCCTATTAAGTGCATGTTTAACTCGGTAGATGATGTCTTGAATTTATCAGCGATCTTTGCAAGATCAATGACTTTTACCTCACAAGAGTTGAGTGAAGAAGACCTTTAGGGGCCTTCTTCCTTAGCTCTTATCATAGGAGATTCAGAGGGCGCTCTCCTTTCTATCATGCCCTTGCAGGCTTGTCTTCCCTCCCCTTATAATGATCTAGATTGGGAGAACGATAACCTCTTGGTTGATGAGGACTAGGGGAGTACCTCTTCTTTATCTATAGATTAGATTTGTGTGTGTGTTGTGTTTCCCCCATGCTTGTTTTTGTGTGTTCCTGAAGGACCCTTGCCACCCTTGTAGGTGCTTGGATACAAGAGTGAAATTGTGTTGTAAGATTCCTCTATATGTTTCATTATTCTTCTATATGTTGTGCCTTGACTTTTGACAATTGAGGATGATGTAAAGTGTTGGGGGAATTTAGGCCTCCCTTCTATGTTGACCAAAAATTTTATTTTTATTTTTTCTTCATGTGCTCTTCTTCATGTTCGCATACATTTGGGGATTGATGAAAGTTCATATGTATATTATATCTATCTATCTATATCTATGAGAAGTTCTAACCCCGAATTATCAGATCCCCCTATCTCTTGATTTCTTTGTCTTTGTTTATCTTTGTTTATCTATCTTTCTCTCTTCTTTTCTTTCTTCTTGATGTTGTGGTGCATATGTGTTGTCCCTCATGTGTGCAATAACATTTCCATGTCTACATCTTGTCATGTATCGTGGGCCACAATATCTCTGCATTTCCTTCCTTTCCTTAGGATGCCACATGCTCCTTTACTTCACATGCATCATCCTAAGGAGGGATCCTACTTCTTTGATCTTCAATAAGGTGTATTTGGTGGCCAAAAAATCCATCACTAAATATTTTTGCATTTTTTCAAAAATCAGATCATTCGATAAGAATCCCCTTAACAAGATTTTCTTTCAAAATTGAATTCGTAGCAAAGAGAATTGAAATTTCACCTTTGAGGAGGCCATTCTTCTTTTTTTTGAATTCCTTGATGATAGGATTGTTTGCAAAAATTTCATCTCTTTTCAAATGGAGCGTCCCTTTGCGCGGACCCCTTGCAATCTTGAAGGGTTCCTAAAGGACCCATTTAAAAACTTCTCTTACAATTGCCTGTTTTGAAATATGACTAAATGGACCTACATGACTTTTTCTTTCCTAGCATGTTTTGTTTGTGGATTAACATGTTGCTTTGCAAGACCGAGCACTTATGAACCTTCATTTTCAACCAAGCTTGGGGGACTGAGCACTTGTAAGGGTCAATCAAACTCTAGGAAGCCTTTCATTTCCACCCCCTAAAATTGATCACCTGTGGTGCCTCCTTTGTAGGATTGAGCATCTATGAAGTGATTTTATTATGCAAGACCAAGCACTTGTAGAACCTTTGTTCACCTTCTACGAGACTAAGCACTTATGGAGCCAATTCTATAGGATCGAGCACCTGTAGAGTGTTTGTTCAAACTTCCATAGGATTGAGTACCTGTGGAGCCATATCTCCTACACAATTGAGCATGTCAGATTATAGTCTTCTTCCTTAGTGGTTTAGGTATATCTTCTTCAATTTTCTATACTCTTTCTCATCTTCCTATACAATTGTTTCTATTTAGTTGTTTGTGGAGGTAGAAACGCCAAAGTAGGGGACTAATTAAGGCAGTCCTCTAAAAAAAACCCCAACATTTTTTCCACTTTCATGTGTAGGTAATTCTTAGTTGGAGTTATTCGAAGAATAAAGTTGCACGAAGTTTTGTACTATCTTCTCATCCTTCCATTTTCAATTCAATCATATCTAATTAAAGTATTCTTCTTGTTGAACTTCATTTTTGTACTTCCTTTACATTCTTTTATAGAAAAAAATCTGTTAGTCAACCTGTTAGCTTGTTTCCTAGTATTTTTTTTGTTCCTCATAGTATTTGTCCATATAGATTCTAGCACCCCACTAAGATGCCATCATTCTGTGTTGGAGTCTATGTCCTATGTTGTCATCCTCAAGTAGTGAGCTTTTTGATTCACAGATCGAACTCCGGGAATTGGCTCGTTTAGCCTTCTAAAACATCTAGGTTAGCAAAAGGATAGTAGCAACTTGATTACTCTTCATTTTTTACCTTAACCTTACACCTATCCAATCACTTAGCAAATCTTGAGGTAGATTAGGGTATCTTGTTGCTTTGGACCCTCCCATGACATGGGGTTTTGAAGAAGCTGATTCCCCTCCTCTACACTACCATCTCACCAATAAAGTTTCCCCACCATGTAGGTCGAATAACAAAAAATAATGATTTATTGTTAATCATTAATAATTTTTTCACTATATTTGCCATTTTTTGTAATTGTGATATTAATTGATAAATACTAGAGATATTCTAAGTGCTAGGAAACTCTCAAAGCTTTTAACAAGGGGGCATTTTATTTTTTTCCATAAATTACAAACACAAAGTCATTTTTTTTTAGTTCCAATAGTCAATGTGAAGTTGGCTCTACCATGAATATATTGTTGCAATATATTTTTCAAAATTATGCTAATTTTAACTAGTTTTTGGCCTTTGAAATCACTCTTTGTATGCAAATATTGATAGGATATAACTTTCACCCCAGTTATCAAAATTTCACAAGGAGTCCATGTATCAACATCAATTTAAGATTTTGATAGCTTATTTTATAATAAATTGTAAAAATAAATATGAATTATAAATGGTTGATTTCAGCATCCAATATTATGGCCATTATAATTTCTCTTGCAAATATGTCTAAGGCAACCTATGTTTTAGTACTAATTATTTTAGGGAGGAAAATTAATATTTCTACATTGATATTTTCTTAAAGTTAGATCATATTTAAAATTTGAAAAATCAAGTGCACATACTAAGGGAGTAACAAGCACAGGGGTGAATTATCTTCCCATGTATAACATCATCTCTTCTAACTCTTTTTCAAGATATCATCTCCCACATCACTTATTGCAATATTTGAATCTGGTGTTGATATCTCCATGACTTCTAGCAATTCTATACACTAGGATATTGATATTTTTTTTCCAAATCCACCACATTAGGATTCCTTTCAACTAGGAAAATCATCCTTTTTTAGAATCATGCATTGTAGTCTTGGAAGAAACTATTGAGGATATTTGTATCCCCAAATCTTTGGATCTTTCTCTTGCCTTGCCCACACCAACTTTTCTAGTGACAAATTTAGTAGATATTCATGATTTTACATATCTGAATCAATCATCATCCATTTTGAAATCCTTTTTAATAGTATCATATTCTCATTGATTTAGTTCTCACCATACATCCATTATTCCTATACTTGAATCCTATGTGGTATCTAACTAATCCTATCAATTTTTGTCACAATTTAGCATTAGACTAGAGATATTTGAGCATCATTTGTAGACATCATCATGGGAATCATCATTATCTTTAGATCATGTGAAAAATTTAGAGACATTCATGGATCATCTTCAATATCCAATTTCATTAATATACCATCACCAATGAAGGAATTTTAAAGGGAGGCTAAATGGTTTCTCTTCTCATCTTAGTTTCAAGGAAGAATTTATTCACATGGGGTTCTTTATTCTCAATTTTTGGTGGGGTCACATAGACCTTCTCTCTTTTCTATCTTATGATGGGAACATTTATTATACATTGTGTTAGAATTATTCCTTACGGGTTCATGATGAGTCCTCCTTCTATCTTCTATCGTCTTCACTTGTACATTATCTTTGTATTATTTCTCTTTTGGAGAGGATTTTTTTCCTACTATTTTTTTTGCTTTACTCCATTTATGAGAAATTTTTAAATAGGTACCTAATATAGCCTAGTATATAGGACCCACCATCATTTCTTTTAGCCTCCCTAGTTTCCACTTAAGGGGGGGTGTTAGTGTAAGTAAGTTCCTCATATCTAGTTAGCTTATCACGCTTTCTAGGTTGACTCGTTCACTCTTGTTAAGTCTCCACTTAGGGAATTTTTAATTTGTGTCTCACTCCATGTGGTTGAGACACACTAACACATTCTATCAAACTTTTCATATGAAAAAACATGTGTTACACATTTGTAAGGGTATTAAGTCATTTAGTCCTATGTTCCTACCTCCTCTAACTTACCTATATATATAAGGATGTCATTATACATTTAACACACACTAATATTATATAGCATACACCATTTTTTGCTCATTTGTTTAATAGTGGAAGATATCATTGGATTTTGAATTCAAGTCTTTGCTTCTCCAAGATTAACCCCATATATGTTATTTGTAGATGTACACCCTTCTCCTTGAGATGTTTTAGTAGTCCCCGTACTTTTTAAATATTGTATCACATGTAGTATTTGTATCAATAAATATGTGAATACATACCCTTTGATACAATATAATCATGTTCTCATGGAATTATTATTTTTATTAACTTACACTTTCCTCTCCCCAATTCTCCCCTATCGTTTTCTTTATTAGGATCTTGTGCTTGCAAAAAAAAATTCTCCCTTATTTGATACCTCAATAATTTGGTTTACCTTGTATGTCGCTAGGACCAAATATCTAATACCACTATGATGACCTCAAGAATAATATACATGTAAAATATTTAAATACTATATACCCAAAATAATTATTCATGTGAAATTATTAGATCTAAAATTATCATACAAGATAAAATTAGATTGCACACTTATAATTGGAAGTTCTTTAAAATAATAGAGCACATCTATACACAACATATCTAACTTAGCTAGAATGAATCTTACTAGATCATATATTTGACCGAAATTATTTTTTACTTAGAAATACTTCAATTCACTTGTACTGATAAGTTGGCTAAAAGTGTGACACAACTTTGTAATTCATAAAATACATAGCACAATATTTTTACTTCAAATGATTAGAAAATTTTATTTTCCAGATTTTGAATCTTTTGAAATTATAACCTATTGCAAAATAAATATATTTTAAAAATACCCAATAAATTAAAACGCCTAGAAGTTAAAATCTTATAAAGTTGAAGTGCAAATTTAACCTCTATAGAGAGTTCCCTTAAGAATTCAAAAGGATTTCATCCTCTAAAATCTAAGAAGTTGATGTATTTTCATTCACTAATCTCTAGAACCAAAGGGTTTTTTTTTTCTCAAATCTAATATATGAACACAAGCTCTCAACTATGCCATTTAGGGTTAGGGTTTTTTTATAAGATGACAATAGATGATAATTGATGAAAGATACCCAAAATATATAGAGCTTAGAAGCCTATTATGGGGCCCACATGTGATAATAGGAATTTGAAAGTTTTCTCCATACTATTGTAAATATTTGATTCCATTAATGACATCCCTAATCATTCATGATGGTAGGTGGCATGTTTAGTTTGAATACTAAAGGGTGCATTTAAAAGAGTGATCAAGGTTTTGTAGATTTCATGCTAAGGGCGTATTTTTAAAAGGGACTAGCATTTCGAAGGATGAATATATAAAAAGGGAATAGGGAATTGGGAGTCAAGATGCCACTTATATGATGTTCACTTGGTATGGTAGCATTAAATTTTCTAAATGTCTCAAGTTGGAGATTTAGGGTATAGGATGCATGTTGGAAGATGAATTACTCTGAGAGGGAGGGGTGAATCATAGTAATGTACAATTTTTCAAACTTTTAACTTCAAGAGAAAATCACACAATGGCCTTGAGACAATTTTATGAACCCTCTTAAATTTCAAGGAGAACTTTAACACAACAAAGAATTTTTAATAGAATGACAGATTGATAAAAGACTTACATAACAATGTCAAAGCATCATATTAATTGTTCATGTAAACTTGATTGAACAACTCATTTTATGCTTTATTTCCACAAGACTTCATGTATGTTTAAACACTTTTATAAGAGAATGAAATGTTTAATCAAGTATCAAAGCATTGCAAGAGTTGTATTGACAAATGACAAAATGAAAACATTAACACTTAAGCACATGGGCTAAAACACAAATGCACAGATTTCACCATATAACACATTATTTTTGTAAGTGGAAAAACCCTCTTGGGGTATAAAAAGCCACTCGAATAATTCTTTTTATTATTAGAGCACCAACTCAATTAGGAGCACCAACTCCATTATTACAAGAGCACCAAATTTTTACAGTTTAGGAGCACCAACTCCTTTTATAGTTTAGGAGCACCAACTCCTTTTTCTCAATTCTGAATAATATCAATGATTCAGAGGGTTTCTTTGTTCCAATAAAACCTTTTACCAAAACTAACTGGTATACACAATACCTTAAGAATTCAAAAGAAAATTAGAATCCTTAAAATATTAGGTATAGCAGTATAATAATCTGCATCTCAAAGATTTTTAATATTTAAAATACATATAATCAGATTGGCTTAAAAAAACGTCTCTATTTTCCTCACACCGCAATGGCAGAAAGCCATGCTTTAAATAAACAATGAAAACTTTTGTAAAAAACATCAGAACTCTTGAGCTCAAACTCGAGTAACCAAAAAATGGTAAAACTCGATTAACACTAACTTCTTTTTGTTACAAACAAAAAAACCGTTTTACAATCAAGATTTTACCTCATTTTATGTCGGTTAGATGTCAAACTGAAATCTCATATAATGCACCAAAAATACCTTCATTTCCAGCTGTGAGACAAAAAAAATCCTTGCAACTTCTTCATTCACTCTAGCTAGCTAGCCCTGCAAAAAAAATTTGAATGGCAGCTAGGGTTTCTCATGTTTTCTCAATAAACTTTGCCTTAAACTTTTCCTCTTTAATTTTTGTTCTCAAAGACTTTCGAGAACTTTGAATTTTTTCATAATGATTTGAAATCCAGAAATTATGTTAATCATCATTTGAAATCCATGATAACCAAACCTCTTGACTATCCAAGCATCATCACATAATGTAGGTGTCCCTACCAAGTCAACCTCAAACCGAACTCAAAGGTAATTGATAATCTTTTGAAATCCATAGTCAAAGTCATTTGTTAGGGATATCGATACCTATCATTTAAGATTATTACATCAAACTGTTGATGCCACATGAAATAAAGATATATGGGGATTCCAAGTAAGCTACCAAATAAGCTATCATAGACCCGATGAAGACTTTCAGTGACAAGGCAACAATTAATGGCTATCGATGTCACAAGAAAATTATGACTAGTCTGAATAAATAAGACCCGATGCCTTAAGGTCATTCCACCTTCATATTATCGATGTCACTGCCAAGTAAGATTCCAAAGTGAAATAAAATAAACACGATACCACAATACATGTAAACAATATACCATGATGTCCATCAAAATAAGGTGTCCAAAGAAGCCTGATGCCTTTAACAAACATTAAACGCTGCCATGTGACTTTATTCACAGTCAATTTCAAATGTAATTAATCCGATATGACCAACATCAATAAATAATGCATGGTGATTTTGCTCGATACCTTTTCAAATTAAATGTGATACAAATAATGAAATATTCAAAGCCTTAAAAACATATGCTTATAGTACCAAAGTATCTGAAACAAGGATCTATATTTCAAGAATATATCTGAGACAACCAATGCCATAAGATTATCAAGGTACCTATTATCAAAGTACCACCAAGATTGACTTTATCAATGTCACAAACCTGAGAGTTTGTGTATTTGTCATCAAGGACAAATATATGTGAATATAATAGGTTATGAACTTGAATTCACATCATGAGATCATAGTATATCCTTTGCACTGTGACATAAGTCTCAAATAATGAAGAATGTCCATATAAGAGGCAAAAACTAAACCTTGTACTATGCATGCTCAAATGTATTTGTTCAATCACCAACAACCATGTACCTGTGATACCACAATACTAATCACCTATAAAACATCTTGACAAGCAAATCATCCTAAGAAACATTGTCAGCACCAAATATGCACCAATGTGTATACCTCAAATGTATTTGTTCAATCACCAACAACCAAAATAAACCAATCTGCATATCATCACATATATTCTCATATCAACACTGTTGACATCAAGGACAAACTAAAAAAAACTGATATATGATCATCTTGAATAACCCTACTTTCAGTAACCATAACCATCTAAAGATATATTGCATTCATAAATCTGAACCAGAAGCCACATAAGTAATATCAACATGAAAAACTTGAAAGGTCATAAACACTGCAAATGAATATCTAAAAGTGAAGTAGCATCAAGATTTTGTAACCTCTGAATCATGACCAACATATCATGAATGTCGTCAATAAAGTGCATCAATTATCCAATGTAAGTATATGAGGACTCGTGACCATGTACATCAACTAATATCAAGAAATCACATTCCAA
>CM021104.1:570543769-570581992 GCA_007115665.2 Sequoiadendron giganteum
GAAAATTCTCTTCACAACAGTCACATGAGATTCCTTAGGATCGACTTGAAATCTAGCAACAATGCATACAACATTCATGATATCAGGTCTAGTTTGAGTTAAATATAGCAATCCACCAATCATTGATTTGTATCTAGTCTGATTTTCCTTCATAGAATCATCACCTTGTGTCAACTTACATCTGGTCACCATGGGTGTACCGACTGGTTTTGAATCTTCCATACCAAATTTCTTTAGAAGTTATCTCACATACTTGGACTGAGATATAAATATCCCTTTATCTACCTAAGTAATTTGCGATCCCAAAAAGAATTTCAACTCTCCAATCATTGACATCTCAAACTCATTTTGTATCTCATTAGCAAACTTCATGCACAAACCATCATCTCCTCCAAAAATGATATCATCAACAAAGACTTCCACAAACAAATCTTTATCATCATCAATCTTGAAATATAGATTACTATCAGTAGTACCTTTGTTAAATCCAAGCTTCAACAAGTATTTATCCAATCTGGCATACCAATCTCTAGGGGCTTGTTTGAGTCCATATAATGCTTTCTTCAACCGACAAACCATATCTCCCTGATCAGCCAATTGAAATTCATCAGGTTTCTCAATATACACCTCTTCCTCTAATTCACCATTTAGAAATGTTGACTTGACATCCATCTAATAAAATTTGTAGTTTTTGTAAGCAGCATAAGCAAGAAACTGTCTCACAGCTTCAATTCTAGCAACAGGAGCAAAAGTTTCTTCAAATTCAATTCCTTCCATCTGAGAGTATCCTTTGCATAGCAATCTTGCTTTCTTTCTAATAACTTCACCTTGTTCATTCAGTTTGTTTCTAAAGACCCATTTAGTTCCAATTACATTTTTATCTTTAGGTTTAGGAACAAGAATACATGTATTATTCTTCTCAATTTGTTGTAGTTCTTCTTTCATTACTTCAATCCACTGTTCACCTTTGCATGCTTCATTGACATTACTTGGCTCAGACTTTGAAATTAAATAGTATTCTTCTATAATTATCCTCCTAGTCTAGACACCTTTGTTCTTATCTCCTATGATCTGATTTTCTAAATGATTTAATCTCAGATACCTTGGAGTCTTAGAGTGTTCTTGAATTTTAGGCTCTTGTGGTCTCTCTTTTGTACTTTCACCAGTCTCTCCTTCTTCTTGATCTTCTTGATTCACCAGAATGATTTGAACTCTATTTGAATTTTGACTCTTGTTTGTGCTATCATTTTGATCATCAAAATCATATCCATGGGTTCTGGAGGGTCTAGCAATGTCTTCATCAACCTTAATATTTTCACTTTCAACCATTTTCTTCAATCTCTTATTGTAGCACCAGTAGACCTTAATCTTAGTAGAATAACCAAGAAAGATTCCTTCATCACTTCTAGCATCAAACTTTCCTATATCTTCATCTCTCCTGATATAGCATTTACTCCCAAAGATTTTGAAATATCTAACAGTAGGCTTATGACCAAACGATAGCTCAAAAGTATTCTTACCAGTATCACCTTTGATTTGTACTCGATTAAGGATATAAACAGTAGTACTCACAGCTTCTCTCCAATGGATATGAGGGACATTTCCTTCCAACATCATTGTTCTAGCAGCATCTTGAACTATCCTATTCTTCCTTTCCACAAATCCATTCTATTGAGGGGTTCGTGGTGCAGATAATTTTCTCTTTATCCCATGTTCTTCACAAAAAGAATTAAAGTCACTGGAAGTAAATTCACCATCTCTATTTGATCTCAGACACTTAATCTTTAGACCTGTCTCTGTCTGAACCATAGCCTTAAAGATCTTTAACTTTTCTAGAGCTTCAGATTTCTCCCTTAATAAAGTAACCCACATCATCCTAGAGTAATCATCAGTAACAACATGAAGTACCTATAACCTTCTAGACTTTTGATTCTAGCAGGACCACACAAGTTAGTATGCACAATCTCCAACAATTCATTTGAACAATGTTTACTTTGAAATGAAATTGTAGTTTTCTTTCCTAACTAACATTCCTTGCATATGATATTAGTAGGCTTCACCAACTTAGGAAGATCTCTCATAGCCTAAGAGGAACTTATCTTGATAATATTGTCAAATTTTACATGACACATTCTTTTATGCCACAACCAACTTTCATCAACTTGAGCAATCAAACAACTTTACTAGCAGCATTCAGATGAAAGATGTTACCTTTTGTTTTAGTACTTGAAGCAATCACATTTCCAAAACTTCCTAATATGATACACTTTCCATCTTTGAATTGAAGAGTTTATCCCTTATCAACCATCTATCCAACACTTAGAATATTATGCTTCAATCCTTCAACATAAAGAACATCATCAGTATTATGCTTACCATCAAAAGAAATGCATCCTTTACCACGGATTATACCACCATTGTTATCACCAAATCTTACAACACCACCATCATACTTCTCCAGGCTTACAAATTTACTCTTATCACCTGTCATGTGATGTGAACATCCACTGTCAATTACCCATTCATCTTTTTCTTCAACTCAAGAAGCTAGAGATTTCTCCCAATTTGTACAACTAGCAGATTCAGTAGACACAAAATTATTTTCTTTGATAGTAATATATACAAACTCGTCTTCACTTACATTACCTTTTTCAGATTCATCATTTGTCGCACCTTCATTAGCAGCATAGTAACACTTCTTTTGAAATTTAGGCTTGTAAGGTCTTGGCTTAGGAACTCTTTTTGGATACCTTGATGCAAAATGACCTATCTTATTGCAAGAAAAACATTTCATAGGAAACTTTCCTTTATACTTACCTTCTCCTTTGGCTTCCCTTTTGACTATAATTCCTTCAAGCTCATTCAGTTCTCTTTCTTCTTCTTCAACTTGTCTCATTTCTTCCTCATATCTGAATACCTTTCTAGAAGAGCTTTCACTCAGATCATATCTCTGCTTGTCTCTCTCAAAAGTAGTAGCTTTAAATGCAGATTTTGTCTTTGGAGGGGCATCACTAAATTCACTCAACTCAAAAGTAGTAAGTTTACCAACCAACATATCTCTGGTTATATTTGTCATAGTTCGGAGCTCCTCAATGGTTGCAGCTTTAATTTTGTATGCATCAGGCAAGGATCTAATCACTTTAGCAACAATCTCTAATTCATCCACATGTCCACCAGCACATGTGATACCACACACAAGTTCATTCACTCTTTGCATGAAAGTAGCAATATTCTCATCATTACCCATTTTCAACAGTTCATATTTTCCTTTCAAACACTGTAGCTTAGCCATATTCACATTATCATCACCTTCATATAAATTTTCCAACTTTTTCTAGATCTCATAAGCAGTTCTCAGATCCATAACATTCATCATCTCAAAATCAATCAAAGCACTCAACAATGCTTCTTTAGCCCTGATGTTATATTCAACATCCCTAATCTCAGCAGTAGTAGTAGGACCATTTAGAGGAATAACATACCTATTGCATGTAATGTTCCAGTAGGATTCACCAATGCATCTCAGATGACACTCCATTCTAGTCTTCCACAAAGAATAATTTGTTCCATAAAATCTCATACTATCCTTCTTGTATATCACCATCTCGGATCACCTCAAGCCATTAAACTTCTTCCAAGGAACCTTATCTAATACCAATTGTTGGCAACACAAGGGCAGGCAACTAAGAGGGGGGGTGAATTAGTTGTCATAGAATTTCAAACTTATTAAAATTATTAACCTTTATTCTCAGATCTAATTAATAAAAAGGACAACATGAATCAACAACGCATCAAAAACATGCATAACACCAATATTTTTGTGTGGAAACTGTGTTAGGGAAAAACCATGGTGGAGGTTAATCCACAAGTTATAAGATATTAAAAGTATAAAAATATATGAAGAATGCACATGCATTCAGGCACACTACCTAGAGCTCACTGCTCAAAAGAAGACTCGTTGTCTAATAGAAAATATTCAAATTAAATTTATCTAAAAATTTTGAATTGAGAAAGTAGCATCTACTAATGCCTGAGTACAATTTCGGTTAAGCAAATGAACACTTATTTACTTTATTTCACTCTTCTTCACACTTTTCTCTTCCTTCAAATGATCTGAACCTTTTTCACACATAGAACTTGCACACTTTGCATACACACACTTCACATACATCTCAAATGAAGAAACAATCACTTATATATATCCGCAACAAGAAATTGCATTGCTTTATGTCGGCTTCAACACAATAATAGAATGAATGCAAACTGTCAGCCCAAAACAATAAAGATTATCAATGTGCATCAACCAAGGTCAGCCACAACATAGTAGAGACCCAAAATAATCTCCTCAAACACAAAGAACTTTCAAATATTCTTCCTCAGAGATCCACAACACGCTTCAAATACCTTGTCGGCCATGAACATGAAAAACATGAACATGCAAGAGAAAATATTGGATCGCGAGCACAATGATTGATGCAAACATGCAACATAGATAGAACATGATCTGGAAATGTCCATGAACACCACAATAACATACACAACAACTCAAATTACCAGAAACACATTATCTTCTTCCATGAACACCACTTGCAGTAACAGAATAGTTGTCAGAACACAAAAACTTATAACTTGCTCAAATCTTCATGCACACCTCTAAAACTTTTGGAGTAGAAACTAGATAGGATTAAAAACAAACCCTTTAATCTACAACATCTAACTATCAACATACTGAACTTTCTATCATACTGATCTTCACTACTTCATAGACAACCTGTAACATATTTTATTACAATTTTCTCAATATCCTCGACATATACAGTCTTAAAGACCTTAATGCTAATAGTGTTGACATCAATGACAACCACAACATCCAACAGGTACTACACGAATTAGGGATACAATTGACTAATTCATTTATACATAGTGCAAGGAGGGAAATGTAACTTTGAAAGGCCATGGAATAGAAGGGAGCAAGATTGTGGGTGTTTAGGGACAAAGGAAATGCATGATAGTAGAAGGAATTTTGAAGTTCTAAAATAGGAGGAACCAAGGACTTGAGAATCATAAAGGAAAATGGGCACTAACAAGGGAGAGTCTAAAATTCGAATAGGTAAGATAAATTGGGGGCCCAATGAATGAGGAACTAAGGGAAAAGGGTACTAAGGTGAGAGAAACCCCAAAAACCCATAAAAGGAAAAGGATTGGGAAAATGGGAGCATGTGAAATGAAGGAAAGATATGACATCATGAAAAAGTTTGAAACAACACCCAAGGATATAAAGTGACTTAAATATTCTCAAAATTAACTTAGTTTAAAAAAGGACAAGACAATTTCACACATAATTGAAGATGTTGTAGTAATTATTAACATATCCAAGGTAGTGGTTTCAATCACATATAAGATAATAAGGAATTGATTTAACCTTTAATGTCTTTTAATTTTATTTTTGATATGATAAGCAGCATTTACAAGGTGTTGTACCCTTTACATAATGAGCCACTAGGGCCAAAAAAGATCAAGTCCATAATGTTAGAGTAATAGATTAATTACTTAATTAATTTAATCATGTTGATTAATTAATTAAGTTTGCTTTACGTTATTTTTCACTTAAGCTAAACTTAGGCCCATTAATAATTAATTAATTATTAATTATTAATTACTCACCTTTAGGGTTTTGATCTCCTTTTATAAGGATTGATCTTATTGTAATTATTGTATTATTGTTTATGCATCTTTTTGCTTCATGGCTTGTAGAGCACCATTGTTGTGTTTTCATAATCTTTTCTATGTGATAGGCTATTTGTTTGTAGGTGTTCACTGGGTTTTGTGAGGTTGTATTTCTCAACTTCAACATGGTATCAGAGCTTTAGATCTATCACTTCATGTTTTTCTTTTAAGGGATCATGTTTTGAAAGTGAAGGATATGTGCATTTTTGGCCCTTTTTGACCTCACCATTGCGTCTGGAACACTTGATTCAGTCAAGATTGGCCTTTGTTTCATCAAATTTGGTACCACGATGTCAAATCTGCTATGCGAGGGTTTGAAGTTTTTTGAGGGGTTCCTGATCTAGAGCGTACCTGCATTTTTGGAGTGTTTTGAGCCCAAAAGGACCTCACCATTGCGTTCGGAGCACCCAAAAACTCCAAAATCAACTATCAAATCGTCAAAATCAGACATAGTGACTTTGGGAAGCATTTTTTTATTTCTAGGCTATACGGCCTGGTACAACATGCAATCCAAGATGCTTTTTAAAAAAACCAAAGGTAATGGCCACCACCGCCAGTTAACCGCTAGTGGTTAATGCTAGCAGCTAGCTTAACTGCCAGGCTTAACCCCCAAACCCTTTTGGAGCAATTTTGGTATTTTGGCCATAACGTTTGCATACAAACTTGGATTTTCGAAAAATGAACTATTGTCAAAAAGTTGTTTCCAAGCCTGATCTAGTGGTATAGGTTTCATTTCCTGATTTTTTGTTTTGTTTCATTTATTACCAGTCAAAGTTGGACATTGGTTTTGCACTTCTGGGGGCATAACTTGAGCATACGAACTCTTTTTTTCAAAAACAAATATGCTTTGGAAAGGTGTTCAGATGCTCTATCTAGATCTATAGTTGGTTTCCTCAAAAAAAATACCAAGTACACAAAGAATTATTTTGAGTGATTTTTTTCTTTTCACGCTTTCCAGGTTTAAAAATTATAGTGGGTTTGACTTTTTTTATTATGGGGGGTATTGTATTCCTGTTTTCTGTAAATTTACATCAAAAACCAAAAACCTCTATTATTTAAACACATTTCAAAAACAAAACATCATGGTGGACACCTCTTGAGTTTATCATCTTACACCACACAATTATCACACTTGGAAAGTACATATGACAAGATTCCTCATGTCTAAGGGGTTATGGTCCTATTTAGATGAGGTTCAACCTCAGTTCACACATCCATTTGAAGTTATGCAACACAGAAACAAGATGGATGAATCCCAGGGTTTGTTATCACTGCATGTTTCAAATAGTCTACTTTTTCATTTAGAGGGGTGTACAACTCCTTGGGAAATGTGGCTCACGTTTCATACCCTCTTTGACACCATCAACAAGTTCAGGGCACTTCAGATTGAGGCAAAGTTGACTACTTTGGTACTTGATTCATTTTCATCTATTAAGGATTTCTTGATGAAATTGAAATCACTCATATCATTTTTATAGGGTTGTGGTAAGAACAAGACTGACACAAAGTGTATTTACCAGATTCTCTCTAAGCTTAGTGGTTCTTTTCAGATATTCTCTTCTACATTGTATTCCACTATGGATGCTTTGGGTGCATGTTTTACCATGCCTACCTTTGAGGTTTTATGTGATAGGTTGACTCATGAGCAGTCCAAGCTTAGATAGTTGGATGCACTTTCAAGTTCACAGAACTCAACATTGGTAGATCAGACATCCAAAGGGAAATAGAAGCCTAAGACATATTCAGTTGGCCATGAGAATACCTCCAAGCCATCACCAAATTCTAGTTTGAAACCACCATCCAACCCTAACAAGGGTAAATCTTCTAATTCTAGTGAGCCTTCCTCCAGGACTAAGACGCCATCTGGAGATCCTTGCAATTTTTGTGGCAAGGAAGGACATCCAATTTCCAGGTGTTGGAAGTGATTAGAGGCTTTAGAGGAGGCCATGCAATAGCATAATATCACCTCACCTCAGTCACCTTTCCCACACATAGGGAAAGTTCATCCTCTTTCTACATGATCATTACCTTCAGGATCCACTTGGATTCCAGATTCTGGTGCTTCTCACCATATGACACACACTCTGCAGTTTGTCACCACACTTGCCCATTGTGGCACTTCACAGATTATTGTTGGTGACTCTATACACAACTTACAGTTATGGGTTCAGGTTCTATTTCATTGGATGGTGGTTATCTTCAGGACGTACTTGTAGTTCATGATATTTTGACAAACCTCCTTTTCGTTTATCAGATTCTCCATTTTGGCACTAGTAAGACAATTGAGTTCTCACCACATGATGTGGTTATTCGAGACCTTCATGATCCTGATTTGGTTGTTTCTACTAGGAGTGTTGATTCTACATATTGCTTATACATATTTGATGGCTTTGAGACTACAGATGGTTCAAGTTCATCTCTTATAGAACATGCAAACATAGTGAGCAGACTTTACCATGAGCGTTTTGTCCATGTCAATTACAGATATCTACAACAGATGAGTACACATGCACTAGTGATTGGGCTCCCACAGATTTCTTGTACTGATGGTGTTTGTCAAGGTTGTGTACTTGGCAAACATCACTGGGATTCTTTTCCCATGGGTAGAGCCACACGTGCTAAGGCACCCTTAGAGCTGGTAAATAGTGACCTCGTGTCATTTTTGACTTCTTCATTTTTAGGGGCTAGATATGTTCTCACATTTATTGATGACTTCTCTAGATGTACATAGGTGTACTTTCTTAAGCACAAGTCTGATGTCTTTGATTCAATCAGGATCTTTAAGACATTTGTGGAGAAGTGATCTGGTTTTTCTATCAAGAGGATACGCACAGATAATAGGGAGAGTTTGTTAATCAGGATTTCAGGTACTTTTGCACTAAGCATGGTTTGCAGCATTAGTTTACAGTACCTTACACCCCTCAGCAGAATGGTGTTGCTGAGAGAAGAACAGGACTTCATGGGAGATGGCCAATTGTATGATACCGTCACGGTCCATGGATTCTTTATTTTGGGCTGAGGCAATCAATTGTGTCAATTATATTCAAAATCAGATGCCTCATAAGGCATTACAACACATGACTCCTAAGGATGCTTGGACCCATGTCAATCCCGATGTTTCTACATTCTAAGTTTTTGGTAGTGAGGCTTGGGAATTTATTCCTGATGCTCAACGGATAGCCATGCAGAGGAAAAGTTGACCACTCATTTTTATTGGGTATTGTAAGGATGTTAAGGCATATAGGTTGTTTGATCCTGATTCCGGAGAGGTCTTGTTTTGGCAAGATGTCCAATTTGATGAGCGCTTTCCTCTGATGGATTCTTCATCACCAGCTTCTCCCTCACTACCTACTCCTCCCTCTTCATCTCTTGAGGATTTTTTATCTCTTGAGGATGATGCAAATAATGATTCATCATCCCCCTCACCACCAGATACACAAAATTTTCCCAAGTGGGCCCGCTTTACGGTAGAGGTAGCTAGATCTTTGGCAAGTGATCCTTCAGATTCTCGTCGTACACGTGCACAGATATCAGGTGCTAATCTTTTGATTCATGCCATTTTGGATGATCCTTAGAGGTTTACAAAGGCGACAGGTCACCCTAAGTTGGATAGGGCTATGGAGGAGGAGTATTCTTCTTTGATGAAGAATAATACTTGGGATCTTCGTCATCTTCGTAATGGAAGAAAGTTGGTTCAGTGCAAGTGGGTATACCATACCAAGTTTTTTGCAGATGATTTGATAGATAAGTACAAATCACGTCTTGTTGCAAAGGGGTTTTCTCAGGTTGAGGGTATTGATTACTTAGAGACCTTTACTCCTATTGCCAAGATGAATTCTATTCGCTTTGTACTATCACTAGCAGCTTCACAAGGATGGACAATTTTCAGATGGATGTGAAGAGTGCCTTCTTGCATGGGTACCTTCATGAGGAGATCTATATGGAGTAGCCTCAGGGATTTGTGTAGGACAATTCTTTGGTTTGTAGACTTTGGCATTCATTGTATGGTCTCAAACAAGCCCCCCGGGCTTGGTATGAGAAGATGGACTCTTTCTTGTTTTCCTCCCACTTCACACACTATCATGTTGATCCTACATTGTACATTCAGCATCAGGAGGGTGATCTTTTGATTCTTGTGCTATATGTTGATGATCTCATTATTATAGGTAGCTCATCCTCCATGATTCAGAGTGTTCAAAGAGCTTTGATGAAGCAGTTTGAGATGATAGATCTTGGTCTTCTACACTATTTTATTGGTCTATAGGTTATTCAATCTTCGGATGGGATTTCCATATTTCAGCAGAAGTATGCTCTTGATATGCTACAGAGATTTGGCATGCTTGATTGCAAGCCTGCCCCCACACCATTTCATTCAAGTGTTGTTTTTTCTTCCACCTATTCTACTCCTTCAGTAGACTCTACTTTATATAGGCAATTGGTTGGCAGCTTGTTGTACCTGGCACATTCACATCCTAATATTTCCTTTGTGGTTGGCCTTATCTCTCGGTTCTCACATGATCCACATGAGATCCATTGGCAAGCTACCAAGCATATCTTGAGGTATATTCAAAGCACGAAACAGTATGGCATTCACTACACATCAGGAGCCCCTCACATTGTTGACTTCACTGACTTAGATTGGGCTAGTGATGTCAATGATCAGAAGTCCACTTTTGGCTTTGTTTTATGCCTTGGTTTTGTTCATATCACATGGTCTTGCAAGAAGCAATCTTCTATTGCATTATCATCTACAAAGGTTGGGTACCGAGCAACGGTGTTAGCTAGTCAGGAGATTTTATGGCTTCGACAATTGATGACAAGATTTGGGTTTCTTCCTGATAGTCCCATAGTTCTTTGGTGTGACAATCAGAGTGCTATACACATTTCCTACAATCCAGTGGAGCATCAACAAACAAAGAACAGTGAGATCCACATGCACTTCATCGGGCAATTGATTCAAGATGGTTCTCTCATCTTGGAGTACATTCCTACTAAGGTGCAGGTTGCAGACATCTTCACGAAACCTTTGGCATCACCACACTATCTTCAGTTGTGATCGATGCTTGGGGTGAAGGAACTTGTCCTTGGGGGGTCTTTGTGAGGCCTTCCTTCCTTCATGTTTTTATTCACATGCTTTCATCTCTTTTTGGAGAGGAGTTTTTTCCCATTGGTTTTTCTCCTTTTCTTTGCTTTACAGAGATTTGGTTGTATTTGGGTACCTCATTTGGCCTTGTTGTTGGGACCCACCTTTGCTTTAATGCATTTGTCCTTAGTTTTTTAGCTTCTCCCTAAGTTCAACTTAAGGGGGGGTGTTAGAGTAATAGGTTAATTACTTAATTGGTTTAATCATGTTGATTAATTAATAAAGTCACCTTTACTTTATTTTTCACTTAAGCTAAACTTAGGCCCATTAATAATTAATTAATTATTAATTGCTCACCTTTAGGGTTTTGATCTCCTTTCATAAGGATTGATCTTATTGTAATTATCCTATTCTTATTTATCCATCTTTTTGCTTCACGGTTTGCAGAGCACCATTGTTGTGTTTTCATTATCTCTTCTATGTGACAGGTTATTTGCTTGCAAGTGTTCACTAGGTTCTGTGAGGTTGTATTTCTCAACTTCAACACATAAAAATTAAAATAACATAGCCAAAAAACAAAACCCAATAGAACGACAGCCAAAGAGCACCACATAGCAACAACAGACTAATAGACATTCTCCCAATTCTGGGAGAGAGTGTTGATAACATCATCATCGACCCATTTAGGGCCTTCTTTAGTAGTCTTCATGTCCAACTCATCCTTCATAACAACAAAGAGGGTCTTGGTGATGCAATGAACCAACTTGACAGTAAACTTGGTCAAGCCTCTAACTTTCTTCTCCATCTTCTCCATCCTCTCCTGCAGCACACGAAGATCCTCCCCTCTATCCACAGTCTTCACATTATAAGTGTGCTCCACATCCAGAGGGTCAGAAGACTAGGAAACCGAGTTCTCATTATGCACTTTTTTGAAATTTGGGAGGTTGTGAGGCCCTTCAATAAAGTCCTCCTCAGCATCCTCTGACTCCTTGTTTCCATCACCTTTGCTATCAGAGTGCTCCTCATTAGAATCTAACTCACTAATATGCATTTTCTTATTATTTTTTGCAAATATGCCAGATCTCCTAATTTTGGTCATCTCAACCCTAGTCTCCACTATTGCAGCCACCATAGTTTCACCCTTGGAATCCTTCCCCACCATATTATTTCCTCTAATTTCAGTGAATGACAACTTCGTCAAATCCTTCCCCTCATCTTTTGTTTTCATTTTGGTGGTAGGTTTGTTGGCTGTCTTGGTAGGGCCAGACTTTAATTCACATAGACTAGTCACAACACTCGACTGGGCTATCCCAACATTTCCTTTAATCTTCTTGGGGGTCGATTTCGGTTTAGGGGTTCTCAGAGGGGTTTTTATTTTGGGATCCTTAGACTCGACGAGGGAAATAGTTTGTGTAGGGGGTTTTATTTCCTCAATTCTGACAACAAAGATGGGTTTGTGCGGGTAGAGGGTGAGATGAAACTGGTAGAGCCTCAAAATGAGGCCTTGATAAAGCGGCAGAGGAGGAGAATCCCTCGGGTTTTGGGTAGTAGATTCCAAACATTTCTCAACAGAGTTTTCCAAATCCCTAAGCAAGAAAAATGGGAAGCTTAACAGAATTTTATGGCGAAGGTGATTCAAAAGAGGAAAATATAGAAATAGTAGTGTTTATATCTACCTTCCAAGGTGACGTACTTCATTACGGCAAGGCAAACCTAATCCCACGGCCATGGCAGAGCCTCTCTTTCAAATCCCAATTGGTTGCGCATAGGTTCTTCATTACCAACAAAGAAAGCCTTCAGGGTTTCATTGTCCTATGCTTTAGTGTGTTTTGGATACGTCTTTCTAGTGCACTTCAGCCCCATTGCTTGGGAAATCACCTCCTCATTAAATTTAAAGGAGATACCACCCATGGTAACCCTCCATTCTTTCAAGGAATTCATAAACTGTGCAGATAACTTAGGATCATGACCCACAAAATTCTCCATTAAAGGTGCAAGCCTACCTTCCACGCATATGTGCCAGACCAGAGGGTCTTTACGGAACTCCCTGCAGTTATCAGGCTCCATTCGCACCCTATTGCCACCCACATTGCTTCTTTTTATTTTGTTTCTTACATGGAAAGCTTTTCTTTTATAGTGTATTTGTCACTACTTCCCATTATTAGTGGTTGTGTCCGAGAAATTGATTAATAATTGAATTTTAACATGTTAGGTAAGTTGGGTCTATAAAAGCATGAGGTAAGTATTGAGAAAAATAAGGAAGCCATCATTTTCATGGTTATGTTTGAATCTTTTATGTTGATGCAAATTCTATCAATTTCTCATTCCATGTTCTTTGTGCAATTTGAGTCGGTTTGGGTAGGTTTCAAATAAGAAATAATTTTAAACTTGGCCTAATTAAACTTGAAATTATTAGTGTCCACAATCTATTTATTATTATTTTTGTTATTTGTGGGCCAAATTTAGCAAGTTTCAAAGGTGTGGTGACTTAAAATTTGTCTTATTTTTATATATCATGTTTCACAATGTAAAATTCCAGTTTTTTATATTTTAAAATTATTAGACACTAATATCTAATGAATTTTTTTTCCATTAGAATGCTTGACCATATCCATAACTCTCACATAATAGAGCACTCATACCACTATGTTAATTCAATTAAGCATAGTTTTATAATCCCATGATGGAAAATACTTATCTATTTTAGGAAATGCCTCTTCAATTGTCATGGGTAGTAAAGGTAGAATCCAAAAACCATTACCAATAGGAAGGTTATGAACACAACCACAATTACAACTTAAAAGTAAAAAATACTCTCAAAATAATATTCAATACATTCACCATAAATCCTAATATTTATAATTAATTAAACCCTATATTTCTATTTATATGTAAGCACTACAATGTTGTTTAAATATGAAGGATATAGTGTATATTTTATTGTGTCAATAGTCTCCACATTGGGAGAATTAAATAGATATTTTAGAATTATATGATTGTATGTTGCTCTATAATATTTTGAAAAGAAGAGAACAATGATCCATCAAATATATTTTTTATGTGGGTAATAGTAGTTGATTTTACATTTGTGAGAATGAATAGATTACATACCATGTTCATTTTATTTTTAAGTTAAATTTTGTGATTTAAAAATTAATAAAAATGGTATTGATAATTTTTTAAAACAAAAAATTAGCATTGCAATGTGGGATTTTCAATCAATGACCTACCATAATCTTCTAAGATTTGACAACATGGGCTACATTGCGTGAGATTAGATATGCAAATTTTAACTAGCTATTTTAGCATCGTGGTGAGGCATGTCCTATAAGTAACACTTCCTCAAATAATACTAGAAGTTTGTACATATATAAAAAAATCCATCCTAATCAAAATTATGTGTACATAGTATTTATTTAACTGGTCCATTATATTGCCACTCCACGTTACATTAATTTCATCGACCAATGAAGTCACAACACATATTACATTTTACCTTTATTTACGACGTGCTCGCATGAATTCTCTTAAGCTAAAGCTCATTCTACTCAATCTATTTAAAAACACCATGATCAAATGACTCGATAGAAGATACATCGATTGGGTAGTGAAGGTTACATCACATCAATCAAGCTACCTATAATTTAAAAATCATGTTTTGGCATGTGCACAATGATACATGGCTCTCTATTTCATATTATAATTTGTTTAGTGTTTAATTTGATAATGAAAAATTATTTATTATATTATCCTATGATTATGCATTTAAACCACCAGTTAGGTAGCAATACCATAACACATAGGGTCACTTAAACCTTGAGCGTAATCTAATATTCAAATCTATTTTTCTTTAAATCAATGGTGTGAAGGCATTGAGAATGAGGTAGAGTGTATATTGTTTGGCTTAATCACGAGATTGAGACATTATTTGTGTGGCATAGTAGGGTTCTCTTAGCACTATGTATATAATGTTATTAAGCCAATAGTGAGTAAAAAGTGATTGATGTAGCCCATTCTCATGGATCCATCAAGTGATTTCCAGTTGTCTTCATGTATTAATAAAATCACAAGTCAACACCAAATTATAAAAAATGCACTTGCAAGATAAATCCTATTGTATGATATTAAAAATAGAAAAATCAAAAGAATGTAGACTTAGAATAAAATTAACTTCAACAAAGCCCCAAAATAAAATGTTATAGATTTTAAAATGAAAAGACTAAAAGGAGACCATGAGGGCTAATGTGGTCAATTAATTAAATTTTGTGTCATCTAACATTCCTTCACTATGATAAACTTCATGTACATATAATGGTCACAAATCACTTAACCTAAAATCTTTGGTAGTGGTCTATCAAGGCAACGATAAGGTGTAGGGTGGTAACTCGCTAGGATCAAGTTGGAATCTTAGTATATTTTAGTTAAAAATTATTGTTAATGTTAAAACAATGAAAGGGGACCCATGGTTCAATTACCATAACAATGGTTGCATCATTGGTCTTAATATTCATCAAAGTTATTTCATACATTAGCTTACATGTTTGAAGGTCTTTGAAATTTGTTGTATTACTAACTACCAATTGAAAATATCTTGTAATTCATGGAAAGATGGACCCACAAGTCATTGTCACACTCTACATGACCACTAAAACTAGCATTGCAAAGACCTTTGCTTTGTTTGGCTAGTCTAAGAAGAACTTGCATTATGAGAAAATCTAGCGATATCCAATAATCAGGGCTATACAATGAGTCAAGTTGTGTATTTTTAAATAATTACTTTAGAAAGGGGAATGGATGTGTCCTCAAGGTTGTGCCTCCCAAATTTATGTCTCATGTATATACACATATAATAAAATCCCACTCTAGTTCATTTTAAAAATATATGTGTGTCATTATTTCTTTGGTTCTTAACCACATATTTTGACTTCTCTTGACCAACAAAATTGAGCCGCATAAAATTATCCTTTATTTTAATATCAGTGTATTCAAATGTTCCAATACCATGATAATATCAGTGCATGCCACAAATCAAGGGCTCAACAAAAGCCATCCAAATTGAAGAGTTTAGATAACAAAACATGTGAAACAATATGCCTATGGTTTAACAAGTGTATTTCACCCTCCCATCAACTTGTGTCAAAGAATATAACATCCAATGCTTTATTCTAAGTTGTCTAACTAAATACATATTATCTTGCAATTATGAAGTTAAAATAGCTCATTGCAAAATAACACTTATGTTCTTTTAACTTTGTTAAATATCAACTTATCCTAATAGTTGAGATTCATTTCATTCTAAAACCGCATTAATGGGGTATTGGACTAAGCATGAATTTGAATATAGCTTGCTCACCCATTGGGTCAAGGTCAACACACTAATGGCATGTGGTGGGTTTTTATAATACTACCCATAGACCATCATTGGGTCAACGAAAAGATGTCAGAATACTATCTAAGCTATTGTATATGAATCCACTAAAAAGTAACCCGCCACCATTTATTTACACGAAAGTTACTTGAACACTTAAAACCTACATCATTGATCAAAATTAAAATAGAACATAACACATAGACTTGTAGAACATAACTCAAACTTTAAACATGACAAATATTTAAAAAATAAATCTCAACCATAAGACCAAACACAAACATTTAAACTTAAATAACATAAAATATTAACCAAACTAAAACTCACATAAATAAAATTTTAAAACCTTTGACAACACCTAAAGCACATAAACACAAATTTAAAACAAAGTTAAGAGAGCAAACCTATTAAGATTCATCTAAACCCAAGAGCTTACTCCAAATTTCAATCCAAACCAAACCCAAACCCAATGAAACCAAAGCATGAATTTGTATCTAATGAACTTCAATGCTAAATATGAAACCACATTGATTTTTCACATTAATATAAATATCTCCCTACTCATATGGAAGCCATACCATTATTGTGGTCCACCTTGCATGTTGGACATCTTTATAAACATTATATTTGCATAGGATGTCCCCTTGTAGTCTTATATTACATGTTCTTTAGTTTGTCTTATATTGAATTTTTTGATGAGAAGGTTTTTAAAATAAAGAAAAGTAAATAACTTAATGAGTAAGTGATGTCACTTAGAAAGGCCAAATGCAGCTTACGCTCAGCTACTTCCGGTCAAACCTCATTTGTGAATTTTTTGAAAGGACTTTCAAACAATATTTTTTCTTAAAAAAATATTTATTTTGCATTTTTATTCCCGTAAAATACGGGATTGGGTCCCCACCCTTAATATGGTTTTTTCGTTTAGAGAATACGACAAGCTTCCCTTGTCATTACGAGGACTTAATCTCCTCTCTCCCAAAATTAGTGCAATAGTCAATTTATTAGAGGGTGTATAATAATTTAAAAAATTGCACATATAATATATTTAGGATATAGTATGATTAAGAGGACCCCATTATAACTAGGAACATGTATTTGGTCAATTTGTGTTCGTTTGTCATTTTCAAACCCTAACCTTTCTGGCAACTAAATTGTTCTAATGCTAAAAATTGATTTGGAAAAAAATTATTATGTTTTTTAAAGTATTTTGAGTCAACATTTGGATCATTGCCTATTTGATTTATTCTATGTTATGTTTTTAGATTCACATTTTTTTGTCTTGGTTCGGATTTCTAGTTTATGATAGATTGATTTATCTGTTTGAATGATAATTTAAATAAAGAGTATAGTTTGTTAGTATGCGAGTAATAAATTATAAAGTACAATAAAGATCAAGTTTTATGACATATAATGGAGATTAGTGATAATATCAACAAAAAAATCATCTAATTCAACCATCTAAAATTAATATACAATATAATATATACTACCCAAATAAGAATAAAAAAGAAGAATATCACAAAATAAACTACTTTTCCTATCTATAGCAATCATGATTAGCAAGATAATTATAATACTCATAGACCAAACATGTGCCAAGAACCCATAGACAAGAAAACAATCCATGAAAAACACTACTTGCCAACTTCTCCATCCTTTTTTGTCTAGATAATGAATGAAATTCTCTACATTCTTCTTCAAGGACTACACCCCGAAGTCTACACCTTTTTGCAACATAGTGTGATTGAGGATTTTTCTGCATCATAAGATTGGTTAGCATCATAAAATATATATCAATTAAATCCACAAAATCGATGAAATGCATAAGAAAACAAAGTAGAGGAACGAATAAGAAAGCTCTCACCCAATCCTTCCTTCTCCATGGCTGTCTTCCATTGCACCTTCTAGCTTGATGTGATAAAAAGTGTGCCCTCATATATGTGATGAGCAAACTCTATATTGACTAACCCTAAGCAAAGTTTTGAAGGATTTGTATTTTATTGCTATGCACTAGAAACTAAATTCTAAATGCAAATAATTGAAATGACAAGCCTAAAATGCAAGAGAGAGATTAAGCAAAATGAAATTAAGAAGCTCTAAATTCAAGATTACGAGATTCAAGATTTCAAGATATTAAGAGATTCAAGATTGTTGAAATGAGAACAAATTTGACATTTTATAGAAAATGCAATTTTCAATGGATGGATGAGATGAGAGATTGAGAAAATGCCCTAGAATCAATGGTCAAGATTCAAAATGCAACTCTCATTTAGGGTTAGGGTAAGATTCTCAAATGAGTGCACAAGATTTAATTTTAAGAAATTAAATCAAGGATGGAGAATGAATGTGACAATGAGATGAAAATTAGTCAAAATCAAAAGATAAGAAGATGAGATTTAGAAAATCAAAAAAAATAGCAATTACTTGATTTGTAGAAGAATATTTCCATTTTGAATTAAAATTAATTCAAAATATGGATTTAATGAGATAGTAAATAATAGATTTAAGATTATTTACTAAAAGAAGAATCAGTTAACTATGTGAAGTCATTTTTAAATAAATTGTTTTTTTTTAAATGAGGGAAATGACAAATAAGGCAATTAAATAATTAAGAATAATTATTTAATTTAGAAGAGGTAGTTAATTAATTAAATAAATTAATAAATCTATTTAATTAAAAGAAGATTTGGGAATTAGTGACATATTAAATAAATAAATTATAATATATTTATTTAATAATCAAGAGGACATTAATGATAAAGATTAATTAAATAAATTGAGAACTTTATTTAATTATGAGCAGACTTTGATAATTAGTGACGCATTTAAATAAATAAATAAGATCTATTTATTTAATAATCATGAAGAATAGAAAATTATGAATTATTTAATTAATAGTTGAAGGTGGGTTAGAAACATAATTAAAATGTCATAATTATGCTAGGACGAAAAGTGGTAAAATAGTGCTTGCAGGTCTAGGTCATTTTATGTGTCTACACCTAGAGCCAAGATAAATGTTGATTGGAACAATTGAGTAGGGTGTAGTGGCATTGTCTTTTTCACTATTGAAGGAAGTTTCACCTACTAAATATTCAACACTTGGCATAAGAATATCTATAATGCACTTTCCTTTATCTACACCCAAATGATGATTGGCATCACCAACACCCTAAGGAACAACTAGAGCAACAACAAAATGTATAGCAACATAAGCAACAATGTTTGAAATAATTGCAATAGACCATCCACCCTTGTCATATGCAATATTTTAAGAGTCAACCTCCCATTGCACACTCTATGAATCTATGATAGAAGAGCCATCATATAAAAAATTCTTAGCACCATCACTCCTCTTGTGAGTCTACATGACCACATTATTTACAACAATAGACAAAGTGAATTATTGAGAAAATCTAATGAGCATTTGCTTACCACATTGGAAGATCTTATATTCCTAGAAAGCAATATAAACCAAAACAAATTGGAAGACATAACTAACCATAACCTACCTATAAATTTAAAAGAGGAGAAGAATAATGATTATATCCAAATACATATCATAGGTACTCAATAGAAATAATACTAACATGTATTGATTAATTGGGTAGAAAGCAATGTCAAACCTTCTTTGTAAAGGGGAACTAATAAAATAAATAAACAATAGAGTCAACACCCACACAAACAAGACAAGACGGTCTAGACTCAAGGTTTAGCATGCTAGCACCAACAACCAATTTATTAAAAATCTATAAAAAAATATTTTTTAGACTCGAGATAACTCAACCAAATTGGTATCTCTTAGATCAAACATACATCAAATCATGAAACCTGCATAAGGAACTTAGCTTGTTGAACTAGTACATTGAGAAATATATCAAATCATATTGATACTTTGGAGTGACACGCAAAAATTTCTTGCCTCCAACCTATTGGATCTCATTCAAAATCTTATCATACCAATGAATGTCTCAAACTCGCCATTTAAACCAAAAATCTTAACCATGGTATGCATGTTCTTATATTGACTAAGAATATTATAAAAAAATGAACAATTTCCCAATGCATTAAGCCGCCATCAAAATGAATGTTTTCAATATAACTAATAAATTTAATTTGTATAAAATTAATACCTTTTTTATAAAAAATAGTGGAAAACCATTTGGTAGAAGCAAGAAGAGTAGACTTGCCCTCTGTAAGATGGGGTCAAATCAAATAGCATAGACTAAAGTGACAACCAAACACTTCTAAGCTATTAACCTCATCCAAACAAGACAATACAAACAAATGGAGAGTAATAAGCTAAAAGCATTCAAATCAAATACTCCCCTTTGAAGTTGTTTCACTTCTCTTGTCTCTCTTATTTATTATGTCAATATTGCCCTCGGATTTGTTGTTGAATTTGTGCAAATACCTGCAAATAGTAAGCAAGAAAGTTGGAGAAAATGGTTGTTAAATTGAAAATGGAGAAAAGTTGCTTTTATAGACAACCTTTAGAATGGATGGCTCAGATTAATCTTCTAGAAAGATTCTAAGACCAATGGATGAGAATGAATGAGATGGAGATTACAAAATGGATGGTTGAGATTGAGATTCTAGAAAGATGCTTAGATCAATGGTTAAAAATTGATCCAACCAGAATATGCCATGCATGGAAAAGATATGACGCTGATGGCTATGACACTCGATGGCTATGATAGCAATGAAGGCAATGATAAGGCATCTTTGACCAAAAAAGGTGCATAAATAATTTGTTTTAAATTATTTATTCGAAAATGGATGAGAGGGACAAATGGCAAATAAATAATTTATTATTTGGAGGAAATGAAAAAGGAGATTTAATTAAATTCATAAATTTAATTAAAGGAGATAGAAATTAGACATGGATAATTAAGTTATTTAATTATTTATTCAAAAGGGAGGAATGACACATAATTAAATAATTTCGTCAATTATTTAATTATAGAAGAATAAAGGGTCAAATAATTATTATCTGACTATGGATGCAAGACAAATAATTAAATGAATAATTTATTTAATTATTGGAGAAAGGGATATATTAGCAACGCAATTAAATAATTTTAATTGATCAGGATAGAAATGAGAAGGTGAATCAATTAAATAATTAAAAACTATTTAATTAATAGAGGAATATGATCGAACATAATTGAATAATTAAAATTATTCAATTATCAAAAGATGACCAGAAAAAATGATGCTCACAAACTTAGGAAATTTTAAGTGTCTACACCCTCAAGATCCCACCACTCACAAATAAATTCAATAACTTTACCCTTGTCATCAAAAGAAACCCTTATATCCTTTAGTAAACTCTTCAACACACAACCACATCTTCCAATATAGTATAAAATATTAGAACCAAATGGCTTAATTTTAAAGTTGATAGAAAGTGCATTCCACAAGTACAATTCCTTCCATTTGGGATTCAATTTAGGAACATTGTAGTTAGAGAGGCATCATGCTTAAAAATTTCCATATACATGCCCCACAACTTTGGGTTTAACACACTACTCTCAAGAGGTAGTATTCCTCTTCATATTTCCTTTTCTATCAAACAAGAGAAAGATTATAATAATCTTGCTTAGTTGATTAACATGAGAAAAAGAATCTTTTCAATAGGAATAAAAATATAAGGTGTAAGAGGAAAGAACCTTTAACACACCTAAAATATACTTAGCAAGAGGCAACAAGCTACCCTACCACTAAGTGATTATTCTATTAAGTTTGTCCATGACCCAAACCATACATTTTTCAAGGAAAGATTAAGGGAGAATGGGATCCCCTAGTACTTGATTACATTATTTAGGCCTAATCAATTCCAACCTTTGTTCAATAGTCAATTGGGAAACTTCTATCATCAAATAGGATGGGGAGGAAAAAATCAGTCCGCAAAAACAAGGGCTTACCCTTCAGCTCTAACGGGTCTTTTTCAAATCGAGAGCCATCTGCGGTTGTGGATCTGCACAGGCGTCCTTCTGGTGTTCTGTCATGCTCGGATCGTAATGCAAGTACTCCTTGTAGAGTTTTTTTTGATAAAAAACAAGCCATTTTTTATATTTGTGGCTCGGGTTCGGTTTCGTCTAGGAAATCTTCAGGCTCCTCGGATTCTTCTCACTTTAGGCATTGGTCAGACATTGTTTATGGCTTTCGTTCCCCTTCTACTTTTCCTAATTCCATTCTCATTTTCACACGATCTCCCTTCAATCCAAAATGGTCGCAACCAGGTGCATTACCAAATTCTATTCCTATTTTTAATCCTAAGTTTTTCGTTTCAAATCCAACTTCTTTCCCGAAATCTATTCCAATTAATAATCCTAAATAATCTTTCAATCCCATGGTTTTCTCAGGTTTGAAGGCTTACGATCTTCATACTTCTGTAAATGTTAAAGGTTTCACGGCTCCTCAAGGTTTGAAATGGGTTCCCAAAATCCAAAAAACCCAGTCTTCAGCTCAATGTGATCGGTATGTTACTCTCAATGATGAATTATTGCAGCCTCAAGTTCTTGATCTTCAAGAAAAATCTCTTATTTGTAAGTTCTGGAATTTTTCCCATGTTATTAATTTCTTGCAAGATTGGGTTTTTCAAACTTGGGAGGGTGTTTCCCAGGTTTTCTATCTTGACAAAGGAGAAGGTTTTTTTGTTGTCATTTTTTATTCCAAATATGATAGAAATGTTGTTTTTAGAAAGAAAACTTGGATGTGTCAAGGATTTAGTTTATTTACTTCTAGATGGAAGCCGAATTTTTATCCTCTTCAAAACATGGTGAAATTCATACTAGTTTGGTTTCAGCTCCAAGGTTTGCCTCTTGAATATAGAGAAACTCATCTTGCGGAGTTGTCGAGTAATAAATTGGGCATTTTCATTCATCAAGATTTGCAGTTCTTTAAAAATCCCTCAATGCCAATTAGGGTTTGTATTTTTCTTGATTTTTCTAAACCTTTCCCATCAGTTTTGAATATCCAAACTAAGCATGGACTTTGGAAACAATCTCTAATCTTTGAATATCTGTATTTAATCTGTTTTAAATGTCATTGCCCTGTTCACCCAAGTAATGTGTGTGCTGAAGACTGTGATACAGGTGCTTTTTCTTCGCCTCAACATCCTTCTCTACATGGAAAATATTATGATCTTTTTGTTTCTCCCATTAAGAATCTTGTTTAGCTTGATTCTAATTTGACTAGTGATATTAAGTATTATGTTCACTCTATTACAAAAATGAACAAGGAATTGGATATCTTTGATAAGGAGGATTTTAATCAGGAGTTGACTCTCCACACAACATCAAGGGTCTTAGTTGTGCCCTTTTTTGTTTATTGGTTTTTTGTGCTTGAGTTTATAGCTGAAAAGTTTATTCCTAATCCTTTTTATATTAACATGTCCCTTTCAAAGGAAAATTCTTCAAGACTTCAAATGCATAGGCCAATTAAACTTTCACTGGCACCCTTCTGGGAAAAGAGGTTTCTTTCTCTACATTTCAGGTTTCAAAATACTCTCAGTTTACTCATCTCATCATTTAAACAATTGTGCTTCCATGCTAACACTGGGCTCCAATGTTTCATTTTTTGAAAATAAATTTGAGGATCGGATTGATTCCATGAGTTTTCAATCCATGTTGGAAGAGGGAAATTTAGAAGGCTTAGCAAATCAAATAACTTTCATGGTAGGTTCAAAATTAATTGATGAAATTGCAGAGTCAGTTGAAAGGGAGTTTCAAGGAACTAAAATTCCAGAGTTTTTGACTACAAATTCTATGCTAAAAGATTCCATTATTGTTGACAAAAACCTAGTTTCATTGTCTTTTGATGTTGTTAACACAAGCTTGGAAGATGTTCAGGATGTTGAAGATTTTGACTTCTCTTTGACTTTATCCATTGCTCAATCACCAATTTCTTCTACTTCATTTCAAAAATCTCCTAGTAAGAGAGGTCGTAAGTTAAATGCGGTTAAGCTCCAAGAGGAGATAGCATCAGGTAAACAATCTACTTTGGACGGGAATATCAAGAAAAGATTGAGGAGAGCCTGTTGCTCTCTGATCACTGAATGAAAATAATTTTCTAGAATGTTATGGGCTTAAATTCCCCTAACAAAAGAGCTCGGATCAAACAACAAATTAATTCTAGTGGGGTTGATATTTTTCTTCTTCAAGAAACTAATGTTTCTCTGGAAAGTTCTAATTCAATCATTTCAGGTGGTCTAAGTGGAAAGTGTGTCCCTCAATTGCTCAGGGTGCCTCTGGTGGTTTAATAACATTATGGAATTTAAATTCATTTATTTTGGAACCTATTTCTAGTGAATCAAATTGGCAATTATTAAAGGTGACTCATTTCAACTTGAAATTCTTTTTGTTCAATGTCTATGCTCCCAATTCTACTGTGGGTAAGAATTTGGTGTGGGTTGAGTTGTCAAAAACAATTGAAAAGTATAGTGATGAAAAGGTAAGTTTGGTTCGGGACTTCAATGCTTTGTTATCAATAGAGGAAAATCAAGGAGGTATTATTCCTCCTCCTAAAACAATTGAAGATTTTAATAACTTTGTTCAGGATAATGCTCTTATTGATATTCTACCTGTAAATGGTAAGTTCACATGGAAAAATAAGAGGAGGTATTTTTGTTACATTTCAGAGAGGCTTGATAGGTTTCTTATTAATCCCTCTTGGCTATCTAAGAATTATGGTATGCAGTATTTAATTTTACCTTTGAATGGATCTGATCATTTTCCAATTTCCATGCATTTTCATCTATAGCAAATCACATCCTCTTGCAAATCTTCTTTCAAATTTGAAAGGATGTGGTTTCGTCATCCAAAATTTTTAGATTTATTAAAATATTGGTGGTTGATGTCCCCCTTGGTGGAAGGTACTTTAATGTATATACTCTGTATGAAATTAAAGTTCCTTAAAGACAGAATTAAACATTGGAATTTTTTTGTTTTTAAAAATGTCTTTCAATCCAAGGCTGAAGTTTTCAAGAAGCTTGAGGAAATTAATGCACAAATTATTGCCAATGGGTTAAGTCTGGATCTTTACGACCAACAATTGCATTTGCAATCTGAATGGGAAGAATTGGTTGTTCCTAAAGAAATATATCGGAGGCAGAAATCTCGTGAGTTGTGGTTAAAAGAGGGTGATAAAAATACTAAATTCTTTCACATGTTAGCGCAAATAAAAAAGACAAATCTCTATCTTCACAATTCAAGATCATAGCATAGGAAATGTGCTAACAAAAGAGGTTGACATACAAGTAGAAGGTGTAAATTATTTTAAAGGTCTGTTATCAGCCCCCACTCATCAATCTCTACAAGTAGGTAGGGAGAGAGATGATGTGTTGGAAGCAATACCGACAATTGTATCATCAATGGACAATGATTTATTACTCAAGCCATTCACAATAAAATAACTAAAGGTTGTTGTGTTTTCTATGCCCCCGGATAAAGCCCCAGGATCAGATGGATTCACTAGTCTTTTCTTCCAAAAATGTTGGGATTTCATTGCATATGACCTTCTTCAAGCCTTGGAAGAATCTCGATCATCTGGAACAATGTTAAAGCGATTCAATGTTACTCATATATCCCTCATTCCTAAAACATCTTCTCCTAAATCTTTTTCAGAATTTAGGCCAATTTCATTATGTAATGTGATTTACAAAAGCAATTTATTTGCATTTAACTCCTATTATTCCTAAAATAATTTTTGAAGAGCAAGGAGGGTTTGTTCCTATGAGAGAAACAATGGAAGGAGCTCTAGTAGCTCATGAAGTATTACATTCTATAAGTTCCAATGCCATCCCAGCATCAATAGTTAAATTGGACATGATGAGGGCGTATGACAGGGTGGATTGGTCCTTTCTAATGCAAGTCTTACTAAAGTTTGGCTTGCATTCAAAACTGTGTAAATGGATATTGTCTTGTCTAAATGGAGCAAAATTTTCAATCCTTATCAATGGTTCACCAACGGGGTTTTTTAGTTCAACATAGGGTGTCAAGCAAGGAGACCCTTTGTCTCCTTTTCTTTTTATTATTTTGGCAGAGGCTTTGAGTAGGTTTGTGCACAAGGTTCATATACAGGGTGATTGGAAGGGAATTTCAAATCCTTCAACTGATATTACAACAACTCATTCTTTTTTTGTTGATGACACCTTATTATTTGGAAGGGCAACAGTATTGGAAGCTAAGTATATCAAATATGTACTTGATATATACATTTGCTTCTGGCCAAAAGATCAATCCGACCAAATATAAGATTTTGTTTTCAATGTAACTTCATGCATAAAAGAGAATATTGTCAACATCTTAGGCTTTCAAGAGGCTAAGTTACCAAGCAAGTATTTAGGCATACCTTTCTTTATGGGAGAAAATAGGGTCTCCTATTGGGACAATGTTATAAAAAGTATTCAAACTAGAATTGCGGGTTGGAAGGGAAGATGGTTATCCATTTCTGGAAGGATTCTAATGATTAAATTGATTCTCTCTGCAATACCAAATTATTATATGGCAAATTTGAAAGCCCCTAGGACTGTTATTGTGCAAATTGAAAAGATGATTAGAGGATTTTTATGGAAAGGCAATATGGATGGAACAAAAAAAATTCCTCTAGTTTCTTTAGATAATCTGTGTAAAGAAAAGCTAAAAGGAGGGGCTAGAAATCACAATATAACTGCTAGAAAAATTTCACTTAGTGCTAAACTAGTTTGGAATTTGTATTCGAAACCACATGCTAAATGGTGTAAAATCATGCAAAAAAAATACCTAGATTCTTCTTCATCTGAAAGGATTTTTTCAATTCTTAATCCTCCACAAGGATCTGTTATGTGGAACTTTTTGGTAACTTGCAGAAAAATTATTACTCCTTACATTACTTGGGAGGTAAATAATGGAGTTAAGGCAGATTTTTGGTTAGATTCATGGCAAGGGCATCCACCGTTGGCTACAAAGCAAGAGTTTCATCAAATACAACACTTTATAACTCCAGTCAGGGGGTCAAAAGTAAGTAATTATTTCCAAGAAATAGATAAACTTACAGGGAGAGTGATTTGGAAGAGGTTCACAAATCTATTTCTTCCAGAGGCTCAGCAAGTGAATCTAAATAATTTTTTATCTAAGAGAGTCATCTTTGTGCATAATGCAAATGACAAGATTATTTGGGCTCCCTCAAAATCAAGTCATTATACAGTAAGACTGGGGTATAAAACTCTAATGAATAGAGAAGTGCAATCAAGTCCAAAAACAGCTTTGATTTTTTGTTGTAATTCTGCAATATTGCCAAAAGTAGTTTGTTTTTCTTGGTTAGCTTTATCAAATAAGATCTTAACAAGTGCTAGATTGCATTCTCTAGGTATTGCAGAGCCTTTCAAGTGTGTATTGTGTAACACATCTTTAGAAGATGTTAACCATCTCTTTCTCCAGTTCTCTTTTGCAAATACTTGCTAGAAATTCATTCAACAAAAACTAAGTTGGTATGCTCCTCTCCCAAATACAATTTGGGATATGTTCTCTAGTTGGCCTCTTTTGTATCAGTCGTCCTTGTTTGCTAGCATCTGGAAAATCATCCCATCTATTGTTTTTGGTGGGAGCAAAATAAAATAATATTTCGTAAGCAAGCTTCAAATGTTCAACAAGTGTTAATCAAATTGGAGCCCTCAATATGTGAAATTACTAATTCTTTTGTGCATTCGGTTAAAAATGTTGGTTCAATTTTCACAAATTGGGATTCAAAGATTCTTAAAAACTAGCAAAGCTTGATTAATCCTTTTAGAGGCAACTTACATTCTCCCATTGTTAACAAAGTGGATAGGAAAAAGGTAAAGTGGAAATCACCTTCACTTGGATTTGTCAAATTGAATTTTGATGGGGCCTCTAAAGGCAACCCTGGAAATTCAGGAGCGAGTATTGTGTTAAGAAATTCTGAGGGCAATTTGTTAAGTGCAAAATCAATAAAGTTGGCTCCAGGTACAAATAATATTGCAAAAGTGCAAGGTCTTCTATTGGGATTACAAATGGCAGTAAATCGAAAATGTTTGTATCTATTTGTTGAAGGTGACAGTCAAATAATTCTTAATGCTTGTAGGGAGAGAAAGCATTGTAGTTGGAAAATTACATACTTTCTTGTTCAATTTTGGAAATTACTAGATGCATTGGAAAGTTTCCAAATCACACATACATACAGAGAAGGAAACCGAGTGGCAGACCATCTTACAAATTTGGGTTGCGAGCAAGATCAAGTACAGGTAACTTATGAGGAAGGTCTAAACATCATACCATAGGAATTACAAACTATTATAGATGAAGAAAAGGTTGTATCAAAGATATAAGGAAGCACTATCAAATGGAATCTATTATTGTGGCTAAAATTGGAAAAATCCAAGTTGATTTCATACGAGGAAAATCATTACCCAAACTAGTCGCTTTCAACGGCTACCTGGAAATTTAAATTTTGAAACTTGAATATGTTTAATGATATTTTGTGTATGCAGGATTCTTCAAGAACCATGGCATCATTCCAACTTCAATCACAAATATTTGGTGTGATCTGCCACTTCTTGCAATTAAATCTCCAAAGCTTTGGTTTTAATGAAGAATATTTTATGATATTATCATCAAATCTGCTTATCATACCGTTGGTACAAACATACATCATTCATAAGGAATGCATGTACAAATGATATACAATTGTTGAGTCATCAATTGGCATTTGTTGATAGAAGTATGTCACGGTGGGATGAGTAGATATCAAATCAACCAACAGTATTGGTAGAAGTAAGGAGTAAGGGTACACATGTAACATAAATTAAAACTTGAACTCTTTGGCATATTTCAAGTCCATTCATAAATAACCGTGCATGAGTAGTCTTTTCAAACCTGTCATAGTGGGTGATTTCATACACTTGGCGGATGATCTAAAGAAAGTCCTACAGGCGGAATGTTTTTGAATTGACATCAAATTCATTCAATAACATGTGTAGTACACGGATATTTAGGAGAATGCAATAATCTTTTCCTACAATGATGGCTTTCATCCTTCAAAATCGTGCTTCAGTAAAGGCTTATGCAAAATAATGGTTCAGTCTAGTGTTGCTTTCATGATGAATATCGGTTGTTATCGTACAAATTCTACCTTTTATAAGCTTCCATTACTTTCATTACAATTTGCAAATTGTTTCAATTATTGGGTTCTTCTCCATCTGCTGCTAATATGGAAGTGGCATCGTAAGAATCTGCAGTTTGTTTGGTTCGTGGTTAAAGCTAGTTTGCAAATTCAAATCTTTGAAGGTGATTTAAATACTTGTCTAAGAAATTTCAATTTTTATTTGGCGAAGGAAACTTTGTTTCTTTTTACTTAGGTTCCTGTTATTAAGTTTTGGGTGTCTACAATGGAGTATTTGCATCTAAATTTTAGAATTGAGTTGCAAATTAGGGAAGGTGAACTTTCATTTTTGGACTTCCTGATGTCAAAAGTTTTTAGGGTGTCATGTCCAAGTTTGTTGGATAGCATAAAAACTATTATAGGCCATGAAATTCTCTTCCCAAACTCACCAAGGCTATTATTTCCTACTCAAATGCTCTCCATATTCCTATCTAATGCAATGGACCTGTTGTAGTCTTTTGAACTGATATCATTAGTGGTAAAAGAAGTAACTATTTTGAATTACATGGAAGAGGATGAAGTCCTTCAAGCCACTCAAGCATACAATTTGATGAAAGGAAAGGCTTATATTGGAGGGCTCTTTCCAAAAATCTATGTGAGGAAAAAAGTTGCATACAGAGATGTTTATGCAGCCATTAAAAAGGGGCTTCATATTGACGACCCCTGGACATTGTATAGGGTTCTCAACACCCATGCCCAAATTCTTGGCCTTGCAATGGTAGAAAAATGCAAGGAAACTTATTTTGCAGTTTATTTCATTTTGTCCCATCATATCCGTCATGGCCCGAGATAAAATGCATTCACAAGCGACATTGGAGGTTCACCAAAAAATGTTGATGTTGTAATGGAACAAGGAAATGTTGAAGTGGAAGTGGATAGGGGAAATTCAGCTTTCGACCTATCTAACTACAGGGATATAACTGAGCACAGCATTGGTGCAAAGAAGGAGAAAAGCAACAAGGGGTTCGTAAATTCTAATACGATGGAGAGGGTTGATGGTCAATGGAGCAATGGTTTGGATATTCCAGATGATGTAGGTTTAATGGGAGAATAGTTGATGAAAACACCAATTAAATCTTCTTTTTTGATCAATTTAAAATACTCTCTAATAGATGTATACACATAATGTGTATTTTTTGTTCTTGGGCCTTAATGTTAAATTCAAACTCTAGATGTTTCTTGACATATTAGTTTCTGATATATTTGCTTACAAATGTATAACAGCCAATATTATAATTCTGGTAGATGTAATCTCCTATGTTCATGTATATATAATATTATATAGGCACTATGCCTTTTTCTCAAAAAAATAAAATAAAATAAAAATTGGGAAACTTCTTCCTAGCTAAGTTCCACATTAGATTTATGCACTATAATTTTAGACCCTTATGTGGCACAATAAATATCCACTCTTATCTGGATTCCTGAAATTGAGCTAATCAATTTTAACAAAAAAATAGTTGTATCATTTGTAACAAGTTTCATTCCAACCATAAAATCACATATTGGAAAGACCAAAACTTTAATTAGAGACCTAAAGAGTAGTCTCTTAGTAAAAATTGAATAGCATTATCTACTAAACAAAAAGATAACAAAAAAGAGGGAACATCTTCCTTATAGATCTTTGAAATTAGAAATAGCATCAAATATTACCATTAATATTAATTTGTGTAGAAGAATCCTTAGACAAGACACATTCCATCTTGAAAAGAACTTCCCAAAACAAAAATTTAAGCATCAAAATAAGAAATGACCAATATATCTAATCATAGGCCTTCTTAGATCCAAGAATATCCATGGAAAAACAATTCTTATAAAGATTGGCATAATTCATCTCTTCTTAACTTGTTATTAAATTATCCAAAATGTACCTTCCCTTCATAAAACTAGTTTGGGAAGGGTATTACACTAGAATCTTTTGAACTCTCAAATCCAAATCCTGAGCAAAAATATTATAAGATACATTGTGATAAGTAATTGGTTCCCAATTATTTAAGTAGGCGACATCACCTTCCTTAGTATTAGGTTAAAATACCCTTATTGATCTTTAGAGTTGAAATAGTTCACAAGGATAGTTCTAAAGAAAATATAATAAGAGAAAAGAAAAAAACAATAAAATGGTAGAAACACCCTATGTTGATTGAATCAAGATTCCATGATAGGTGGATGAGTGCTAGACTAGTATATTTAGGGCTAGACATAAGTATAATTCCTAGGAGAGTTTAGGTGAAATTAGGGAAACCTATCTTACATGATACCATGTACAACATTGTATTAGAAAATGGGACATGGATAATATTTAATCACTACATAAATATTAATACTCAATAAAATGGGATGGCGTATTACAATGCACTAAATAAATAAGTGTCGCATGAGCATACAAAATTCCAACTATTGACATGTCAAGGAAACACATCTTGAAACATGTGGGTGGACCAAACATACCATTCAAAGCAAGAACAACACAACTAAAATCACCAAGAAAATGGTGAAGTTAAAACACTGTTCAACACCCAAGGAAACAATTACAAGCATGACATATGCATCCCTAGATACATAGTTGAGGAATGATGCAAAGATCCATAACTCAAGGTTACAATAGAGAAGGGCATTACATTCTCCCCTACTAATATTAGGCTTACTCTTGGAAGCTTTCACAACCAAGGATAGGGTACATCTTGTACTCAATCCTTCAAACACAACAGACCTCACCAGATCCACCCTCTAGACTCTCACCAATTATAGGCCTCAAACACACAACACGTATCTCTAGAGGTTCATAGGATAAGTGAACACTAACCATTAGGTGTTCAACCACCTCAGAGATCACCACACTACCTTCACCAGCTACCATTACAACATAGGGAAAGGTGTAACTATAGAGTCCAACAAACCACAAGCTAACAATTACCTACTATAGCATTACCACCACTACTAGGAAATTCTATCTATCTACCAACTCAACTAAGGAAAGACACGCCAATCTACAAAATTTATCTCTCCATAAGCCTAACATCCATAAGACTACATTTCCTATGGTCTTTCCTAAGACCAAGAAATTAATCCTCAAAGAAATAACCCAAAAGCTAAAAAAACCATCCCATAAGGCTAGATGCAACACTACCTCACCTCCAAGCTAAAAAATATCATTCCTCACTTCCAACCATGGCATGCCCCACAAGGTTCTCCCTCTGGTACCACTCTAGAAAATTCAAGATTTCCTTAACGCACTAGCTTCTCAATGTGAAACTAGGTACAACTTAGGGGTCCTTAGAGGAAATAATATAGAAAGATACCTCTCAAAATCATAAGCACTCACACAATCAAGGCTTAGAAACCTAGAAACTCACAAGAGAAAAACCAAGGAGGAAACTAAAGACCAAGCGTAGGAGAAAAAATTCAATTTACACTAAAAATGCTCAACTATGTCCAACCTAAGGGTTAAACAACCCAAAAAGATCATGAGTACATGGTAGAGAAGGAAACAAAGAACCATTTCAAGGATCAAACACCAAGTACTCTCCAAGGATAATACACAAGATATCCAATGCTTCATACAAGAATTGCAACCCCTTCCCACATTATGCTAGGAACACCTCAAAAATACCAAGGAAAACTCCTATAGAAACAAGGATAACCTCTGCTAGCAACCCAACATGATAGATATATAATAGTATAAATAATATATACGAGCTCGCACATAATAATGTACCACCACAACCCTACACTATGTCAAACAAAAGTGTGGTTATGGAAACTACATCCAAAATGACATGATGTGCAACTTCATGCTAGTAAATAAAATGGATTTCAATGTATATAAAACCTCAATCAAACAATCATCTAATGAAATTTAAGCATTAGGAAACATGGTCACAAGACCACAACAAACAAGGGCATGAAAAGCAACAACATCCATAGTTGGTGGGTTAAATCACAACAAACCATATACTAACAAATAGAGCCGGATATGATGTAAACAAAAACTTCCACGCAACTCAATATCAAGCTCATAAATATATAGAACCAAAAATAATCTCTTATGGAGATTTGATCACACTTCACTCAATGTAAAAAAATTGGATTCACAATGATGCACAAACTAATCAAAGCCAAAATATTTGCATGCATATTGCAATTCATTAAGTTCCAAATGTTTAACTACGCATTCACTTACATTTCACAAAGAGAAAGAAATTTTAAACTTAGAATAGGTCTATTTAGAACAACCACCAAGGACTAGTATGTTCTTCGTGATCTACTCCCTTATGCATTTTATCAAGGTTCATCATGAAACTGATAAACAATAACATTTAGAAGATACAAGGCCAATTTAAAATATCTTCATTTAGCCACTACAAGGATAAGAGAATGTCAAAGAGATGGAATTATTGATTCCAAAAATAAGCATAAAATCACAATTATAACAATAAATAGAGGCAAATTTCAGTGACTAGATTGCTCATAAGAAAACTTTAAAAATTCAATGCTAGTCCTTACAAAAATTAGGGAATTCACCAATAACCAAAATCAAGAATCAAACTAAGGAGGCACAATTATATGCATTATGTGACAAATGCTAGCCAAAATCGAGGGAGTAAATATCTACACGACACTTGAGAGTAAAACATCCAAGGTATTATAGACAACACACTCAATCACACCACACAAGTGAGCATTCAAAGACTCCAAACACATAAGACATCATAGATTCTCATTTTCACTCAATCATTCAACAAAAACCCAAACTTGCATTACAAATTTAATACAACACAATCACATCATTATGAAAGCGAATATATACTAGGGTTTATTTAGCATCCATAATTATTCATTTTCAACACTATGGTTAAGCTTCACCTAAGCATCACATTCACGTGGATAGTATGATTGCAATGCAATGACACCCATAATCACACCCCAACAATCATTTAAAAGGACAAAGCTAAGGTAAGACACATTCAAGCTCAATTCCAAGGAAATTTATACATTCACTCACACAAGGGTCAACTAACATTCAACTATACAAAAATCATCAATCACATGAGAGATTCATTTACTCGCATCATGCATCTCTACAACATTCTATAACAAAATAACATTTTTGTGCTTCACAAGGCATGATAACATAATTGGGGATCTATGACACACCAAAAAAATGCTCCTACTATGAATGATTTCTTTTAAGAATTCAACATGCACACTAAACAAGAGATGAAAAATAAAACCTTATCCAATGCAAAATTTATGAATACATTATCTATTTCACCAAGATTTTTTCACAATCGCCATGCATATGACCCATTTAAACCTTTTTTAAACCCTTCAAGTGGTACAATCCAAATAACTGTTTCAATTCCCACAAGAATCCTAGGAAGCAAACAAAATTTGGGGACATAATTCATTGACCTAGATGCTCTATTACAATTAATTTTAATACTTCTTTTCATGAACCAACATAGCCATTCCACACATATGGTATGCACTCACACGAAAATCCAATGAACCATGCACTTCAAGAAAGCATAAGAAAATCAACACCCTTTTCACATTCAAATGCATCACTTGTATAATGCAATTCACAATGCTCAATCACGATCCAAAATATTAGTATATTTTTTTTCATAAAGATTTCACAATCATGCCATCCAAGGGAACACACACAAGGTTCAATACTCTTTCACGCAAAGAAAGGATCAATACATCAAGATAGAAATCACACAAGAATGTAGCTGCTTGGCACACTCAAGGATCTAAATAACCCTCGCAACAAAGTACTTCTCAAACAGATCATGCTAAGGGAAAACTAGGCAACATCATTTGTTGTCAAAATCACACACACACACACACACACACACAAGTGCCTAACACATGCTTGTAGACAACAAGGAACACACTAGAGAGTATTAATTCTTGACCCAGGATGCTCTCAAATAGGTGTATTATTCCTTCCCTGTCAAGTGTGATAAGGCCTAGGAGTTACCCTTCCTCCATGAATACACTACTCAAGTTAGGTCACATTGAACCCTCTAGAATGCCATACAAATGCACCCAAGCAAGAAACCCAAACAACTGACTCACCACAACAAGAACTTGAGCAAATGTGCATCAAGAATAGATCACCACATGGAAAAGAACATAAACTAGAGGTCCTAGTTCTGCTACATGGGCTCTGATACTAGATGCAATGTTCCAAGTTGACACACCTAGGATAAAAATTGACAAAATAATCTTTTTGAAATAGACACGACTACTAAGATGCAACAACAACATATCACATTAGCACCACAATGTGTACACAAGTTTCATGAAAAAAATAATGGCACATAGGTACAAGCCACACAAACAACTTCACTATTCCTACAAGCAAGGTGACACCAATGGAAGACTTAACAACCATGGGATGAAGTCATCATGATGAACTTACAAAAGGGTAAATGACACCCCAAACAATGATTGGGTACCAACCCATGATTATGTTCTCTCATAACACCACACAGGTGTAGGACGAGGAAATCATTAACCTTAAATATGCACTAAGACACACTTGGGAACTCTCACAACCCTCATGGAAACCTATGTGGATGGTGGAACGATTAGGAGCTAACACATCTTCACTAGACAACATAACCATCAATTTACGAAATGGGGAGTAGGATGAGGGCACATTCACCTCCAATACACTAAGAAAAAACCTTTTACATCTCCTAAACACCGGGGTAGACCTTCACAAGAGGTTGTCTAACTAGGAGGTACAAACCCTCCACCAATTAGAATGATGATGAATCACTCTCAAGGAATGACACACTTCCCAAAGACAATAAGAGACGTAATAATTTGATGTATGACACTTTTCAAAGAAAAGACAACACAGGAATACTCTCAAGACTAAGGGGGGCAAATTTTGTGTAAAAAGTTTACTCGAGAAATAGTTGGAAGATTATGCAAACGATGGAACAACAAAAAAGGGAACCAAAGGACAATATCACCAAGAAAGGAAACTAGCACAAATTCTCAAGTTTCCAATTCTAGTGTTGGAGTCTCATTCTACCATTGAAGTCCTACTTTGGGATTGCATTCCTTACCAAGCATTGTAATACTTCCCAAGTGTTGTAGTTTTGATCAAGTGATGGTGTACTAAAAAGTGAGAAAACCCAACCAACATATACCAGCTACTCAAGAACTAATAGGAAGGAGGCCCAACAAAAAATAGACTCTAAAACAATAAAAATGATCGAGGAACCATGAAGGTCCTAAACTCCAAGATCACTTCTAAGGTTAGGGAGACTACAAGAAGCTTAAAAAAAAAATTAAATACATAAGGGGTGGAGGGGAAAGGTTTCCAACACCTCCCAACCCCACCAAGGCCACTCATACAACCCTAAATGACCCCTTAATGGGGTGGTTCTCGATGACACACCACACACGCAAGGTACAAGAACTTTCCTTGAGATTCCCATGTTTGATTGCAAGTTATCTACACCAAAAGTTAATTTTAAAACCCAAAGGAAAGATGATCTAAGTTTATTTTATCCGACGACAAGAAATTTTTAAAGAGCGTTCAAGATAAGCATGTTTGTTTGGCTCCAATGCCAAGTCACGTAACAAAAATGATAACACTTCTACCACTTATGTAGTACAATTATATTCTAACCACTAGGTAGGTCCAATGATTACGTTGCATAATAATACAAGGACATAAATTTCCCTCAATAAACTTTTATAAAATTATACAATAAAGAAGGAAATACATTAAATGGGGAACCTTTACCACTTTGAACATGATCTTGGTGCTCCTCCCAAAATATTTGATCCCCAATGGTGATTTCTAAGCCACCCAACCTCATGGAATCCAAAGATCCACTCCCACCATGCTGGAAGATAGTCACATAGGCCAAAAAACACTAATAAAATACACATGGGGTATGCTTATTCTCACACCAAACATAGAGTAAACATGCCACATACATGGTATGCAAAGGTCACTCAATGACATTAAAAAGGTTGAAGTAACATACCTCATCAAATACAACTCAAAATACAAAAGGGAGTATATCCTAGAGAGGGGGTAGGGAGTTTCATCACAATGGCCTCAAGACTTGGCCAAGCGGAATTGAGTACACCTCTCAGAAGAGATGAGGTTACTCAACCATACAAGTCCTATCACTCCCAAAGCGAGCATGTATTCCACAATAATACCAAGTCTATATGAGCAATCCAAATATGATGAGGCATCATTATATTGGTTCATTTTAATTCCCCATATTTTAAATTTGACTATCACTTGATTAAGAGACTTCCACATGAGATATCCATCGAGCTAATTTGGTCCACACAAACATCAAAAAAACACTCCCATACTTCTCTCTAACACCTACGTCTTAGGTTCATCACATTACCAAAATTGAATGTGGCATGGAAACAAGATAGAAATTTTTTGGCTCAACAAAATTTTGAACATAATAACAAAATTCATATTATGAAAAATCATTGAGTCCACAAATCTCCAATTCTAAAACATCCAAATTCATTTCCAAAATTCAAAATTTACCATTTTCATTTCAACATAAAAACCATAAAATTTCTCATGGAATCCATTTTTGAGGCCTTAATTTTATAAATTTCTCAAAAAAAAAAAAATAAACTAAAAGTTCCCTTTGGCTCAAAAAATGCACAACACCTAGTCTATGAAGTCAATTTCAATTTCCATGCATTTTCAAAAAATTGGGAATTATGAGGGCACAAAGTTGATAATTTAGAAATTTTCCATTTACAATTAAATTAAATATTATTTGAATAAATTACATCCTAAATGAGAATGATTATCCTCCCTTAAGGTTGAGCATGGAATCCAATTGAAAAAACATAATTAAAAAGAGAATAA
>CM021104.1:570582092-570683966 GCA_007115665.2 Sequoiadendron giganteum
AATTCAACCATCTAAAATTAATATACAATATAATATATACTACCCAAATAAGAATAAAAAAGAAGAATATCACAAAATAAACTACTTTTCCTATCTATAGCAATCATGATTAGCAAGATAATTATAATACTCATAGACCAAACATGTGCCAAGAACCCATAGACAAGAAAACAATCCATGAAAAACACTACTTGCCAACTTCTCCATCCTTTTTTGTCTAGATAATGAATGAAATTCTCTACATTCTTCTTCAAGGACTACACCCCGAAGTCTACACCTTTTTGCAACATAGTGTGATTGAGGATTTTTCTGCATCATAAGATTGGTTAGCATCATAAAATATATATCAATTAAATCCACAAAATCGATGAAATGCATAAGAAAACAAAGTAGAGGAACGAATAAGAAAGCTCTCACCCAATCCTTCCTTCTCCATGGCTGTCTTCCATTGCACCTTCTAGCTTGATGTGATAAAAAGTGTGCCCTCATATATGTGATGAGCAAACTCTATATTGACTAACCCTAAGCAAAGTTTTGAAGGATTTGTATTTTATTGCTATGCACTAGAAACTAAATTCTAAATGCAAATAATTGAAATGACAAGCCTAAAATGCAAGAGAGAGATTAAGCAAAATGAAATTAAGAAGCTCTAAATTCAAGATTACGAGATTCAAGATTTCAAGATATTAAGAGATTCAAGATTGTTGAAATGAGAACAAATTTGACATTTTATAGAAAATGCAATTTTCAATGGATGGATGAGATGAGAGATTGAGAAAATGCCCTAGAATCAATGGTCAAGATTCAAAATGCAACTCTCATTTAGGGTTAGGGTAAGATTCTCAAATGAGTGCACAAGATTTAATTTTAAGAAATTAAATCAAGGATGGAGAATGAATGTGACAATGAGATGAAAATTAGTCAAAATCAAAAGATAAGAAGATGAGATTTAGAAAATCAAAAAAAATAGCAATTACTTGATTTGTAGAAGAATATTTCCATTTTGAATTAAAATTAATTCAAAATATGGATTTAATGAGATAGTAAATAATAGATTTAAGATTATTTACTAAAAGAAGAATCAGTTAACTATGTGAAGTCATTTTTAAATAAATTGTTTTTTTTTAAATGAGGGAAATGACAAATAAGGCAATTAAATAATTAAGAATAATTATTTAATTTAGAAGAGGTAGTTAATTAATTAAATAAATTAATAAATCTATTTAATTAAAAGAAGATTTGGGAATTAGTGACATATTAAATAAATAAATTATAATATATTTATTTAATAATCAAGAGGACATTAATGATAAAGATTAATTAAATAAATTGAGAACTTTATTTAATTATGAGCAGACTTTGATAATTAGTGACGCATTTAAATAAATAAATAAGATCTATTTATTTAATAATCATGAAGAATAGAAAATTATGAATTATTTAATTAATAGTTGAAGGTGGGTTAGAAACATAATTAAAATGTCATAATTATGCTAGGACGAAAAGTGGTAAAATAGTGCTTGCAGGTCTAGGTCATTTTATGTGTCTACACCTAGAGCCAAGATAAATGTTGATTGGAACAATTGAGTAGGGTGTAGTGGCATTGTCTTTTTCACTATTGAAGGAAGTTTCACCTACTAAATATTCAACACTTGGCATAAGAATATCTATAATGCACTTTCCTTTATCTACACCCAAATGATGATTGGCATCACCAACACCCTAAGGAACAACTAGAGCAACAACAAAATGTATAGCAACATAAGCAACAATGTTTGAAATAATTGCAATAGACCATCCACCCTTGTCATATGCAATATTTTAAGAGTCAACCTCCCATTGCACACTCTATGAATCTATGATAGAAGAGCCATCATATAAAAAATTCTTAGCACCATCACTCCTCTTGTGAGTCTACATGACCACATTATTTACAACAATAGACAAAGTGAATTATTGAGAAAATCTAATGAGCATTTGCTTACCACATTGGAAGATCTTATATTCCTAGAAAGCAATATAAACCAAAACAAATTGGAAGACATAACTAACCATAACCTACCTATAAATTTAAAAGAGGAGAAGAATAATGATTATATCCAAATACATATCATAGGTACTCAATAGAAATAATACTAACATGTATTGATTAATTGGGTAGAAAGCAATGTCAAACCTTCTTTGTAAAGGGGAACTAATAAAATAAATAAACAATAGAGTCAACACCCACACAAACAAGACAAGACGGTCTAGACTCAAGGTTTAGCATGCTAGCACCAACAACCAATTTATTAAAAATCTATAAAAAAATATTTTTTAGACTCGAGATAACTCAACCAAATTGGTATCTCTTAGATCAAACATACATCAAATCATGAAACCTGCATAAGGAACTTAGCTTGTTGAACTAGTACATTGAGAAATATATCAAATCATATTGATACTTTGGAGTGACACGCAAAAATTTCTTGCCTCCAACCTATTGGATCTCATTCAAAATCTTATCATACCAATGAATGTCTCAAACTCGCCATTTAAACCAAAAATCTTAACCATGGTATGCATGTTCTTATATTGACTAAGAATATTATAAAAAAATGAACAATTTCCCAATGCATTAAGCCGCCATCAAAATGAATGTTTTCAATATAACTAATAAATTTAATTTGTATAAAATTAATACCTTTTTTATAAAAAATAGTGGAAAACCATTTGGTAGAAGCAAGAAGAGTAGACTTGCCCTCTGTAAGATGGGGTCAAATCAAATAGCATAGACTAAAGTGACAACCAAACACTTCTAAGCTATTAACCTCATCCAAACAAGACAATACAAACAAATGGAGAGTAATAAGCTAAAAGCATTCAAATCAAATACTCCCCTTTGAAGTTGTTTCACTTCTCTTGTCTCTCTTATTTATTATGTCAATATTGCCCTCGGATTTGTTGTTGAATTTGTGCAAATACCTGCAAATAGTAAGCAAGAAAGTTGGAGAAAATGGTTGTTAAATTGAAAATGGAGAAAAGTTGCTTTTATAGACAACCTTTAGAATGGATGGCTCAGATTAATCTTCTAGAAAGATTCTAAGACCAATGGATGAGAATGAATGAGATGGAGATTACAAAATGGATGGTTGAGATTGAGATTCTAGAAAGATGCTTAGATCAATGGTTAAAAATTGATCCAACCAGAATATGCCATGCATGGAAAAGATATGACGCTGATGGCTATGACACTCGATGGCTATGATAGCAATGAAGGCAATGATAAGGCATCTTTGACCAAAAAAGGTGCATAAATAATTTGTTTTAAATTATTTATTCGAAAATGGATGAGAGGGACAAATGGCAAATAAATAATTTATTATTTGGAGGAAATGAAAAAGGAGATTTAATTAAATTCATAAATTTAATTAAAGGAGATAGAAATTAGACATGGATAATTAAGTTATTTAATTATTTATTCAAAAGGGAGGAATGACACATAATTAAATAATTTCGTCAATTATTTAATTATAGAAGAATAAAGGGTCAAATAATTATTATCTGACTATGGATGCAAGACAAATAATTAAATGAATAATTTATTTAATTATTGGAGAAAGGGATATATTAGCAACGCAATTAAATAATTTTAATTGATCAGGATAGAAATGAGAAGGTGAATCAATTAAATAATTAAAAACTATTTAATTAATAGAGGAATATGATCGAACATAATTGAATAATTAAAATTATTCAATTATCAAAAGATGACCAGAAAAAATGATGCTCACAAACTTAGGAAATTTTAAGTGTCTACACCCTCAAGATCCCACCACTCACAAATAAATTCAATAACTTTACCCTTGTCATCAAAAGAAACCCTTATATCCTTTAGTAAACTCTTCAACACACAACCACATCTTCCAATATAGTATAAAATATTAGAACCAAATGGCTTAATTTTAAAGTTGATAGAAAGTGCATTCCACAAGTACAATTCCTTCCATTTGGGATTCAATTTAGGAACATTGTAGTTAGAGAGGCATCATGCTTAAAAATTTCCATATACATGCCCCACAACTTTGGGTTTAACACACTACTCTCAAGAGGTAGTATTCCTCTTCATATTTCCTTTTCTATCAAACAAGAGAAAGATTATAATAATCTTGCTTAGTTGATTAACATGAGAAAAAGAATCTTTTCAATAGGAATAAAAATATAAGGTGTAAGAGGAAAGAACCTTTAACACACCTAAAATATACTTAGCAAGAGGCAACAAGCTACCCTACCACTAAGTGATTATTCTATTAAGTTTGTCCATGACCCAAACCATACATTTTTCAAGGAAAGATTAAGGGAGAATGGGATCCCCTAGTACTTGATTACATTATTTAGGCCTAATCAATTCCAACCTTTGTTCAATAGTCAATTGGGAAACTTCTATCATCAAATAGGATGGGGAGGAAAAAATCAGTCCGCAAAAACAAGGGCTTACCCTTCAGCTCTAACGGGTCTTTTTCAAATCGAGAGCCATCTGCGGTTGTGGATCTGCACAGGCGTCCTTCTGGTGTTCTGTCATGCTCGGATCGTAATGCAAGTACTCCTTGTAGAGTTTTTTTTGATAAAAAACAAGCCATTTTTTATATTTGTGGCTCGGGTTCGGTTTCGTCTAGGAAATCTTCAGGCTCCTCGGATTCTTCTCACTTTAGGCATTGGTCAGACATTGTTTATGGCTTTCGTTCCCCTTCTACTTTTCCTAATTCCATTCTCATTTTCACACGATCTCCCTTCAATCCAAAATGGTCGCAACCAGGTGCATTACCAAATTCTATTCCTATTTTTAATCCTAAGTTTTTCGTTTCAAATCCAACTTCTTTCCCGAAATCTATTCCAATTAATAATCCTAAATAATCTTTCAATCCCATGGTTTTCTCAGGTTTGAAGGCTTACGATCTTCATACTTCTGTAAATGTTAAAGGTTTCACGGCTCCTCAAGGTTTGAAATGGGTTCCCAAAATCCAAAAAACCCAGTCTTCAGCTCAATGTGATCGGTATGTTACTCTCAATGATGAATTATTGCAGCCTCAAGTTCTTGATCTTCAAGAAAAATCTCTTATTTGTAAGTTCTGGAATTTTTCCCATGTTATTAATTTCTTGCAAGATTGGGTTTTTCAAACTTGGGAGGGTGTTTCCCAGGTTTTCTATCTTGACAAAGGAGAAGGTTTTTTTGTTGTCATTTTTTATTCCAAATATGATAGAAATGTTGTTTTTAGAAAGAAAACTTGGATGTGTCAAGGATTTAGTTTATTTACTTCTAGATGGAAGCCGAATTTTTATCCTCTTCAAAACATGGTGAAATTCATACTAGTTTGGTTTCAGCTCCAAGGTTTGCCTCTTGAATATAGAGAAACTCATCTTGCGGAGTTGTCGAGTAATAAATTGGGCATTTTCATTCATCAAGATTTGCAGTTCTTTAAAAATCCCTCAATGCCAATTAGGGTTTGTATTTTTCTTGATTTTTCTAAACCTTTCCCATCAGTTTTGAATATCCAAACTAAGCATGGACTTTGGAAACAATCTCTAATCTTTGAATATCTGTATTTAATCTGTTTTAAATGTCATTGCCCTGTTCACCCAAGTAATGTGTGTGCTGAAGACTGTGATACAGGTGCTTTTTCTTCGCCTCAACATCCTTCTCTACATGGAAAATATTATGATCTTTTTGTTTCTCCCATTAAGAATCTTGTTTAGCTTGATTCTAATTTGACTAGTGATATTAAGTATTATGTTCACTCTATTACAAAAATGAACAAGGAATTGGATATCTTTGATAAGGAGGATTTTAATCAGGAGTTGACTCTCCACACAACATCAAGGGTCTTAGTTGTGCCCTTTTTTGTTTATTGGTTTTTTGTGCTTGAGTTTATAGCTGAAAAGTTTATTCCTAATCCTTTTTATATTAACATGTCCCTTTCAAAGGAAAATTCTTCAAGACTTCAAATGCATAGGCCAATTAAACTTTCACTGGCACCCTTCTGGGAAAAGAGGTTTCTTTCTCTACATTTCAGGTTTCAAAATACTCTCAGTTTACTCATCTCATCATTTAAACAATTGTGCTTCCATGCTAACACTGGGCTCCAATGTTTCATTTTTTGAAAATAAATTTGAGGATCGGATTGATTCCATGAGTTTTCAATCCATGTTGGAAGAGGGAAATTTAGAAGGCTTAGCAAATCAAATAACTTTCATGGTAGGTTCAAAATTAATTGATGAAATTGCAGAGTCAGTTGAAAGGGAGTTTCAAGGAACTAAAATTCCAGAGTTTTTGACTACAAATTCTATGCTAAAAGATTCCATTATTGTTGACAAAAACCTAGTTTCATTGTCTTTTGATGTTGTTAACACAAGCTTGGAAGATGTTCAGGATGTTGAAGATTTTGACTTCTCTTTGACTTTATCCATTGCTCAATCACCAATTTCTTCTACTTCATTTCAAAAATCTCCTAGTAAGAGAGGTCGTAAGTTAAATGCGGTTAAGCTCCAAGAGGAGATAGCATCAGGTAAACAATCTACTTTGGACGGGAATATCAAGAAAAGATTGAGGAGAGCCTGTTGCTCTCTGATCACTGAATGAAAATAATTTTCTAGAATGTTATGGGCTTAAATTCCCCTAACAAAAGAGCTCGGATCAAACAACAAATTAATTCTAGTGGGGTTGATATTTTTCTTCTTCAAGAAACTAATGTTTCTCTGGAAAGTTCTAATTCAATCATTTCAGGTGGTCTAAGTGGAAAGTGTGTCCCTCAATTGCTCAGGGTGCCTCTGGTGGTTTAATAACATTATGGAATTTAAATTCATTTATTTTGGAACCTATTTCTAGTGAATCAAATTGGCAATTATTAAAGGTGACTCATTTCAACTTGAAATTCTTTTTGTTCAATGTCTATGCTCCCAATTCTACTGTGGGTAAGAATTTGGTGTGGGTTGAGTTGTCAAAAACAATTGAAAAGTATAGTGATGAAAAGGTAAGTTTGGTTCGGGACTTCAATGCTTTGTTATCAATAGAGGAAAATCAAGGAGGTATTATTCCTCCTCCTAAAACAATTGAAGATTTTAATAACTTTGTTCAGGATAATGCTCTTATTGATATTCTACCTGTAAATGGTAAGTTCACATGGAAAAATAAGAGGAGGTATTTTTGTTACATTTCAGAGAGGCTTGATAGGTTTCTTATTAATCCCTCTTGGCTATCTAAGAATTATGGTATGCAGTATTTAATTTTACCTTTGAATGGATCTGATCATTTTCCAATTTCCATGCATTTTCATCTATAGCAAATCACATCCTCTTGCAAATCTTCTTTCAAATTTGAAAGGATGTGGTTTCGTCATCCAAAATTTTTAGATTTATTAAAATATTGGTGGTTGATGTCCCCCTTGGTGGAAGGTACTTTAATGTATATACTCTGTATGAAATTAAAGTTCCTTAAAGACAGAATTAAACATTGGAATTTTTTTGTTTTTAAAAATGTCTTTCAATCCAAGGCTGAAGTTTTCAAGAAGCTTGAGGAAATTAATGCACAAATTATTGCCAATGGGTTAAGTCTGGATCTTTACGACCAACAATTGCATTTGCAATCTGAATGGGAAGAATTGGTTGTTCCTAAAGAAATATATCGGAGGCAGAAATCTCGTGAGTTGTGGTTAAAAGAGGGTGATAAAAATACTAAATTCTTTCACATGTTAGCGCAAATAAAAAAGACAAATCTCTATCTTCACAATTCAAGATCATAGCATAGGAAATGTGCTAACAAAAGAGGTTGACATACAAGTAGAAGGTGTAAATTATTTTAAAGGTCTGTTATCAGCCCCCACTCATCAATCTCTACAAGTAGGTAGGGAGAGAGATGATGTGTTGGAAGCAATACCGACAATTGTATCATCAATGGACAATGATTTATTACTCAAGCCATTCACAATAAAATAACTAAAGGTTGTTGTGTTTTCTATGCCCCCGGATAAAGCCCCAGGATCAGATGGATTCACTAGTCTTTTCTTCCAAAAATGTTGGGATTTCATTGCATATGACCTTCTTCAAGCCTTGGAAGAATCTCGATCATCTGGAACAATGTTAAAGCGATTCAATGTTACTCATATATCCCTCATTCCTAAAACATCTTCTCCTAAATCTTTTTCAGAATTTAGGCCAATTTCATTATGTAATGTGATTTACAAAAGCAATTTATTTGCATTTAACTCCTATTATTCCTAAAATAATTTTTGAAGAGCAAGGAGGGTTTGTTCCTATGAGAGAAACAATGGAAGGAGCTCTAGTAGCTCATGAAGTATTACATTCTATAAGTTCCAATGCCATCCCAGCATCAATAGTTAAATTGGACATGATGAGGGCGTATGACAGGGTGGATTGGTCCTTTCTAATGCAAGTCTTACTAAAGTTTGGCTTGCATTCAAAACTGTGTAAATGGATATTGTCTTGTCTAAATGGAGCAAAATTTTCAATCCTTATCAATGGTTCACCAACGGGGTTTTTTAGTTCAACATAGGGTGTCAAGCAAGGAGACCCTTTGTCTCCTTTTCTTTTTATTATTTTGGCAGAGGCTTTGAGTAGGTTTGTGCACAAGGTTCATATACAGGGTGATTGGAAGGGAATTTCAAATCCTTCAACTGATATTACAACAACTCATTCTTTTTTTGTTGATGACACCTTATTATTTGGAAGGGCAACAGTATTGGAAGCTAAGTATATCAAATATGTACTTGATATATACATTTGCTTCTGGCCAAAAGATCAATCCGACCAAATATAAGATTTTGTTTTCAATGTAACTTCATGCATAAAAGAGAATATTGTCAACATCTTAGGCTTTCAAGAGGCTAAGTTACCAAGCAAGTATTTAGGCATACCTTTCTTTATGGGAGAAAATAGGGTCTCCTATTGGGACAATGTTATAAAAAGTATTCAAACTAGAATTGCGGGTTGGAAGGGAAGATGGTTATCCATTTCTGGAAGGATTCTAATGATTAAATTGATTCTCTCTGCAATACCAAATTATTATATGGCAAATTTGAAAGCCCCTAGGACTGTTATTGTGCAAATTGAAAAGATGATTAGAGGATTTTTATGGAAAGGCAATATGGATGGAACAAAAAAAATTCCTCTAGTTTCTTTAGATAATCTGTGTAAAGAAAAGCTAAAAGGAGGGGCTAGAAATCACAATATAACTGCTAGAAAAATTTCACTTAGTGCTAAACTAGTTTGGAATTTGTATTCGAAACCACATGCTAAATGGTGTAAAATCATGCAAAAAAAATACCTAGATTCTTCTTCATCTGAAAGGATTTTTTCAATTCTTAATCCTCCACAAGGATCTGTTATGTGGAACTTTTTGGTAACTTGCAGAAAAATTATTACTCCTTACATTACTTGGGAGGTAAATAATGGAGTTAAGGCAGATTTTTGGTTAGATTCATGGCAAGGGCATCCACCGTTGGCTACAAAGCAAGAGTTTCATCAAATACAACACTTTATAACTCCAGTCAGGGGGTCAAAAGTAAGTAATTATTTCCAAGAAATAGATAAACTTACAGGGAGAGTGATTTGGAAGAGGTTCACAAATCTATTTCTTCCAGAGGCTCAGCAAGTGAATCTAAATAATTTTTTATCTAAGAGAGTCATCTTTGTGCATAATGCAAATGACAAGATTATTTGGGCTCCCTCAAAATCAAGTCATTATACAGTAAGACTGGGGTATAAAACTCTAATGAATAGAGAAGTGCAATCAAGTCCAAAAACAGCTTTGATTTTTTGTTGTAATTCTGCAATATTGCCAAAAGTAGTTTGTTTTTCTTGGTTAGCTTTATCAAATAAGATCTTAACAAGTGCTAGATTGCATTCTCTAGGTATTGCAGAGCCTTTCAAGTGTGTATTGTGTAACACATCTTTAGAAGATGTTAACCATCTCTTTCTCCAGTTCTCTTTTGCAAATACTTGCTAGAAATTCATTCAACAAAAACTAAGTTGGTATGCTCCTCTCCCAAATACAATTTGGGATATGTTCTCTAGTTGGCCTCTTTTGTATCAGTCGTCCTTGTTTGCTAGCATCTGGAAAATCATCCCATCTATTGTTTTTGGTGGGAGCAAAATAAAATAATATTTCGTAAGCAAGCTTCAAATGTTCAACAAGTGTTAATCAAATTGGAGCCCTCAATATGTGAAATTACTAATTCTTTTGTGCATTCGGTTAAAAATGTTGGTTCAATTTTCACAAATTGGGATTCAAAGATTCTTAAAAACTAGCAAAGCTTGATTAATCCTTTTAGAGGCAACTTACATTCTCCCATTGTTAACAAAGTGGATAGGAAAAAGGTAAAGTGGAAATCACCTTCACTTGGATTTGTCAAATTGAATTTTGATGGGGCCTCTAAAGGCAACCCTGGAAATTCAGGAGCGAGTATTGTGTTAAGAAATTCTGAGGGCAATTTGTTAAGTGCAAAATCAATAAAGTTGGCTCCAGGTACAAATAATATTGCAAAAGTGCAAGGTCTTCTATTGGGATTACAAATGGCAGTAAATCGAAAATGTTTGTATCTATTTGTTGAAGGTGACAGTCAAATAATTCTTAATGCTTGTAGGGAGAGAAAGCATTGTAGTTGGAAAATTACATACTTTCTTGTTCAATTTTGGAAATTACTAGATGCATTGGAAAGTTTCCAAATCACACATACATACAGAGAAGGAAACCGAGTGGCAGACCATCTTACAAATTTGGGTTGCGAGCAAGATCAAGTACAGGTAACTTATGAGGAAGGTCTAAACATCATACCATAGGAATTACAAACTATTATAGATGAAGAAAAGGTTGTATCAAAGATATAAGGAAGCACTATCAAATGGAATCTATTATTGTGGCTAAAATTGGAAAAATCCAAGTTGATTTCATACGAGGAAAATCATTACCCAAACTAGTCGCTTTCAACGGCTACCTGGAAATTTAAATTTTGAAACTTGAATATGTTTAATGATATTTTGTGTATGCAGGATTCTTCAAGAACCATGGCATCATTCCAACTTCAATCACAAATATTTGGTGTGATCTGCCACTTCTTGCAATTAAATCTCCAAAGCTTTGGTTTTAATGAAGAATATTTTATGATATTATCATCAAATCTGCTTATCATACCGTTGGTACAAACATACATCATTCATAAGGAATGCATGTACAAATGATATACAATTGTTGAGTCATCAATTGGCATTTGTTGATAGAAGTATGTCACGGTGGGATGAGTAGATATCAAATCAACCAACAGTATTGGTAGAAGTAAGGAGTAAGGGTACACATGTAACATAAATTAAAACTTGAACTCTTTGGCATATTTCAAGTCCATTCATAAATAACCGTGCATGAGTAGTCTTTTCAAACCTGTCATAGTGGGTGATTTCATACACTTGGCGGATGATCTAAAGAAAGTCCTACAGGCGGAATGTTTTTGAATTGACATCAAATTCATTCAATAACATGTGTAGTACACGGATATTTAGGAGAATGCAATAATCTTTTCCTACAATGATGGCTTTCATCCTTCAAAATCGTGCTTCAGTAAAGGCTTATGCAAAATAATGGTTCAGTCTAGTGTTGCTTTCATGATGAATATCGGTTGTTATCGTACAAATTCTACCTTTTATAAGCTTCCATTACTTTCATTACAATTTGCAAATTGTTTCAATTATTGGGTTCTTCTCCATCTGCTGCTAATATGGAAGTGGCATCGTAAGAATCTGCAGTTTGTTTGGTTCGTGGTTAAAGCTAGTTTGCAAATTCAAATCTTTGAAGGTGATTTAAATACTTGTCTAAGAAATTTCAATTTTTATTTGGCGAAGGAAACTTTGTTTCTTTTTACTTAGGTTCCTGTTATTAAGTTTTGGGTGTCTACAATGGAGTATTTGCATCTAAATTTTAGAATTGAGTTGCAAATTAGGGAAGGTGAACTTTCATTTTTGGACTTCCTGATGTCAAAAGTTTTTAGGGTGTCATGTCCAAGTTTGTTGGATAGCATAAAAACTATTATAGGCCATGAAATTCTCTTCCCAAACTCACCAAGGCTATTATTTCCTACTCAAATGCTCTCCATATTCCTATCTAATGCAATGGACCTGTTGTAGTCTTTTGAACTGATATCATTAGTGGTAAAAGAAGTAACTATTTTGAATTACATGGAAGAGGATGAAGTCCTTCAAGCCACTCAAGCATACAATTTGATGAAAGGAAAGGCTTATATTGGAGGGCTCTTTCCAAAAATCTATGTGAGGAAAAAAGTTGCATACAGAGATGTTTATGCAGCCATTAAAAAGGGGCTTCATATTGACGACCCCTGGACATTGTATAGGGTTCTCAACACCCATGCCCAAATTCTTGGCCTTGCAATGGTAGAAAAATGCAAGGAAACTTATTTTGCAGTTTATTTCATTTTGTCCCATCATATCCGTCATGGCCCGAGATAAAATGCATTCACAAGCGACATTGGAGGTTCACCAAAAAATGTTGATGTTGTAATGGAACAAGGAAATGTTGAAGTGGAAGTGGATAGGGGAAATTCAGCTTTCGACCTATCTAACTACAGGGATATAACTGAGCACAGCATTGGTGCAAAGAAGGAGAAAAGCAACAAGGGGTTCGTAAATTCTAATACGATGGAGAGGGTTGATGGTCAATGGAGCAATGGTTTGGATATTCCAGATGATGTAGGTTTAATGGGAGAATAGTTGATGAAAACACCAATTAAATCTTCTTTTTTGATCAATTTAAAATACTCTCTAATAGATGTATACACATAATGTGTATTTTTTGTTCTTGGGCCTTAATGTTAAATTCAAACTCTAGATGTTTCTTGACATATTAGTTTCTGATATATTTGCTTACAAATGTATAACAGCCAATATTATAATTCTGGTAGATGTAATCTCCTATGTTCATGTATATATAATATTATATAGGCACTATGCCTTTTTCTCAAAAAAATAAAATAAAATAAAAATTGGGAAACTTCTTCCTAGCTAAGTTCCACATTAGATTTATGCACTATAATTTTAGACCCTTATGTGGCACAATAAATATCCACTCTTATCTGGATTCCTGAAATTGAGCTAATCAATTTTAACAAAAAAATAGTTGTATCATTTGTAACAAGTTTCATTCCAACCATAAAATCACATATTGGAAAGACCAAAACTTTAATTAGAGACCTAAAGAGTAGTCTCTTAGTAAAAATTGAATAGCATTATCTACTAAACAAAAAGATAACAAAAAAGAGGGAACATCTTCCTTATAGATCTTTGAAATTAGAAATAGCATCAAATATTACCATTAATATTAATTTGTGTAGAAGAATCCTTAGACAAGACACATTCCATCTTGAAAAGAACTTCCCAAAACAAAAATTTAAGCATCAAAATAAGAAATGACCAATATATCTAATCATAGGCCTTCTTAGATCCAAGAATATCCATGGAAAAACAATTCTTATAAAGATTGGCATAATTCATCTCTTCTTAACTTGTTATTAAATTATCCAAAATGTACCTTCCCTTCATAAAACTAGTTTGGGAAGGGTATTACACTAGAATCTTTTGAACTCTCAAATCCAAATCCTGAGCAAAAATATTATAAGATACATTGTGATAAGTAATTGGTTCCCAATTATTTAAGTAGGCGACATCACCTTCCTTAGTATTAGGTTAAAATACCCTTATTGATCTTTAGAGTTGAAATAGTTCACAAGGATAGTTCTAAAGAAAATATAATAAGAGAAAAGAAAAAAACAATAAAATGGTAGAAACACCCTATGTTGATTGAATCAAGATTCCATGATAGGTGGATGAGTGCTAGACTAGTATATTTAGGGCTAGACATAAGTATAATTCCTAGGAGAGTTTAGGTGAAATTAGGGAAACCTATCTTACATGATACCATGTACAACATTGTATTAGAAAATGGGACATGGATAATATTTAATCACTACATAAATATTAATACTCAATAAAATGGGATGGCGTATTACAATGCACTAAATAAATAAGTGTCGCATGAGCATACAAAATTCCAACTATTGACATGTCAAGGAAACACATCTTGAAACATGTGGGTGGACCAAACATACCATTCAAAGCAAGAACAACACAACTAAAATCACCAAGAAAATGGTGAAGTTAAAACACTGTTCAACACCCAAGGAAACAATTACAAGCATGACATATGCATCCCTAGATACATAGTTGAGGAATGATGCAAAGATCCATAACTCAAGGTTACAATAGAGAAGGGCATTACATTCTCCCCTACTAATATTAGGCTTACTCTTGGAAGCTTTCACAACCAAGGATAGGGTACATCTTGTACTCAATCCTTCAAACACAACAGACCTCACCAGATCCACCCTCTAGACTCTCACCAATTATAGGCCTCAAACACACAACACGTATCTCTAGAGGTTCATAGGATAAGTGAACACTAACCATTAGGTGTTCAACCACCTCAGAGATCACCACACTACCTTCACCAGCTACCATTACAACATAGGGAAAGGTGTAACTATAGAGTCCAACAAACCACAAGCTAACAATTACCTACTATAGCATTACCACCACTACTAGGAAATTCTATCTATCTACCAACTCAACTAAGGAAAGACACGCCAATCTACAAAATTTATCTCTCCATAAGCCTAACATCCATAAGACTACATTTCCTATGGTCTTTCCTAAGACCAAGAAATTAATCCTCAAAGAAATAACCCAAAAGCTAAAAAAACCATCCCATAAGGCTAGATGCAACACTACCTCACCTCCAAGCTAAAAAATATCATTCCTCACTTCCAACCATGGCATGCCCCACAAGGTTCTCCCTCTGGTACCACTCTAGAAAATTCAAGATTTCCTTAACGCACTAGCTTCTCAATGTGAAACTAGGTACAACTTAGGGGTCCTTAGAGGAAATAATATAGAAAGATACCTCTCAAAATCATAAGCACTCACACAATCAAGGCTTAGAAACCTAGAAACTCACAAGAGAAAAACCAAGGAGGAAACTAAAGACCAAGCGTAGGAGAAAAAATTCAATTTACACTAAAAATGCTCAACTATGTCCAACCTAAGGGTTAAACAACCCAAAAAGATCATGAGTACATGGTAGAGAAGGAAACAAAGAACCATTTCAAGGATCAAACACCAAGTACTCTCCAAGGATAATACACAAGATATCCAATGCTTCATACAAGAATTGCAACCCCTTCCCACATTATGCTAGGAACACCTCAAAAATACCAAGGAAAACTCCTATAGAAACAAGGATAACCTCTGCTAGCAACCCAACATGATAGATATATAATAGTATAAATAATATATACGAGCTCGCACATAATAATGTACCACCACAACCCTACACTATGTCAAACAAAAGTGTGGTTATGGAAACTACATCCAAAATGACATGATGTGCAACTTCATGCTAGTAAATAAAATGGATTTCAATGTATATAAAACCTCAATCAAACAATCATCTAATGAAATTTAAGCATTAGGAAACATGGTCACAAGACCACAACAAACAAGGGCATGAAAAGCAACAACATCCATAGTTGGTGGGTTAAATCACAACAAACCATATACTAACAAATAGAGCCGGATATGATGTAAACAAAAACTTCCACGCAACTCAATATCAAGCTCATAAATATATAGAACCAAAAATAATCTCTTATGGAGATTTGATCACACTTCACTCAATGTAAAAAAATTGGATTCACAATGATGCACAAACTAATCAAAGCCAAAATATTTGCATGCATATTGCAATTCATTAAGTTCCAAATGTTTAACTACGCATTCACTTACATTTCACAAAGAGAAAGAAATTTTAAACTTAGAATAGGTCTATTTAGAACAACCACCAAGGACTAGTATGTTCTTCGTGATCTACTCCCTTATGCATTTTATCAAGGTTCATCATGAAACTGATAAACAATAACATTTAGAAGATACAAGGCCAATTTAAAATATCTTCATTTAGCCACTACAAGGATAAGAGAATGTCAAAGAGATGGAATTATTGATTCCAAAAATAAGCATAAAATCACAATTATAACAATAAATAGAGGCAAATTTCAGTGACTAGATTGCTCATAAGAAAACTTTAAAAATTCAATGCTAGTCCTTACAAAAATTAGGGAATTCACCAATAACCAAAATCAAGAATCAAACTAAGGAGGCACAATTATATGCATTATGTGACAAATGCTAGCCAAAATCGAGGGAGTAAATATCTACACGACACTTGAGAGTAAAACATCCAAGGTATTATAGACAACACACTCAATCACACCACACAAGTGAGCATTCAAAGACTCCAAACACATAAGACATCATAGATTCTCATTTTCACTCAATCATTCAACAAAAACCCAAACTTGCATTACAAATTTAATACAACACAATCACATCATTATGAAAGCGAATATATACTAGGGTTTATTTAGCATCCATAATTATTCATTTTCAACACTATGGTTAAGCTTCACCTAAGCATCACATTCACGTGGATAGTATGATTGCAATGCAATGACACCCATAATCACACCCCAACAATCATTTAAAAGGACAAAGCTAAGGTAAGACACATTCAAGCTCAATTCCAAGGAAATTTATACATTCACTCACACAAGGGTCAACTAACATTCAACTATACAAAAATCATCAATCACATGAGAGATTCATTTACTCGCATCATGCATCTCTACAACATTCTATAACAAAATAACATTTTTGTGCTTCACAAGGCATGATAACATAATTGGGGATCTATGACACACCAAAAAAATGCTCCTACTATGAATGATTTCTTTTAAGAATTCAACATGCACACTAAACAAGAGATGAAAAATAAAACCTTATCCAATGCAAAATTTATGAATACATTATCTATTTCACCAAGATTTTTTCACAATCGCCATGCATATGACCCATTTAAACCTTTTTTAAACCCTTCAAGTGGTACAATCCAAATAACTGTTTCAATTCCCACAAGAATCCTAGGAAGCAAACAAAATTTGGGGACATAATTCATTGACCTAGATGCTCTATTACAATTAATTTTAATACTTCTTTTCATGAACCAACATAGCCATTCCACACATATGGTATGCACTCACACGAAAATCCAATGAACCATGCACTTCAAGAAAGCATAAGAAAATCAACACCCTTTTCACATTCAAATGCATCACTTGTATAATGCAATTCACAATGCTCAATCACGATCCAAAATATTAGTATATTTTTTTTCATAAAGATTTCACAATCATGCCATCCAAGGGAACACACACAAGGTTCAATACTCTTTCACGCAAAGAAAGGATCAATACATCAAGATAGAAATCACACAAGAATGTAGCTGCTTGGCACACTCAAGGATCTAAATAACCCTCGCAACAAAGTACTTCTCAAACAGATCATGCTAAGGGAAAACTAGGCAACATCATTTGTTGTCAAAATCACACACACACACACACACACACACAAGTGCCTAACACATGCTTGTAGACAACAAGGAACACACTAGAGAGTATTAATTCTTGACCCAGGATGCTCTCAAATAGGTGTATTATTCCTTCCCTGTCAAGTGTGATAAGGCCTAGGAGTTACCCTTCCTCCATGAATACACTACTCAAGTTAGGTCACATTGAACCCTCTAGAATGCCATACAAATGCACCCAAGCAAGAAACCCAAACAACTGACTCACCACAACAAGAACTTGAGCAAATGTGCATCAAGAATAGATCACCACATGGAAAAGAACATAAACTAGAGGTCCTAGTTCTGCTACATGGGCTCTGATACTAGATGCAATGTTCCAAGTTGACACACCTAGGATAAAAATTGACAAAATAATCTTTTTGAAATAGACACGACTACTAAGATGCAACAACAACATATCACATTAGCACCACAATGTGTACACAAGTTTCATGAAAAAAATAATGGCACATAGGTACAAGCCACACAAACAACTTCACTATTCCTACAAGCAAGGTGACACCAATGGAAGACTTAACAACCATGGGATGAAGTCATCATGATGAACTTACAAAAGGGTAAATGACACCCCAAACAATGATTGGGTACCAACCCATGATTATGTTCTCTCATAACACCACACAGGTGTAGGACGAGGAAATCATTAACCTTAAATATGCACTAAGACACACTTGGGAACTCTCACAACCCTCATGGAAACCTATGTGGATGGTGGAACGATTAGGAGCTAACACATCTTCACTAGACAACATAACCATCAATTTACGAAATGGGGAGTAGGATGAGGGCACATTCACCTCCAATACACTAAGAAAAAACCTTTTACATCTCCTAAACACCGGGGTAGACCTTCACAAGAGGTTGTCTAACTAGGAGGTACAAACCCTCCACCAATTAGAATGATGATGAATCACTCTCAAGGAATGACACACTTCCCAAAGACAATAAGAGACGTAATAATTTGATGTATGACACTTTTCAAAGAAAAGACAACACAGGAATACTCTCAAGACTAAGGGGGGCAAATTTTGTGTAAAAAGTTTACTCGAGAAATAGTTGGAAGATTATGCAAACGATGGAACAACAAAAAAGGGAACCAAAGGACAATATCACCAAGAAAGGAAACTAGCACAAATTCTCAAGTTTCCAATTCTAGTGTTGGAGTCTCATTCTACCATTGAAGTCCTACTTTGGGATTGCATTCCTTACCAAGCATTGTAATACTTCCCAAGTGTTGTAGTTTTGATCAAGTGATGGTGTACTAAAAAGTGAGAAAACCCAACCAACATATACCAGCTACTCAAGAACTAATAGGAAGGAGGCCCAACAAAAAATAGACTCTAAAACAATAAAAATGATCGAGGAACCATGAAGGTCCTAAACTCCAAGATCACTTCTAAGGTTAGGGAGACTACAAGAAGCTTAAAAAAAAAATTAAATACATAAGGGGTGGAGGGGAAAGGTTTCCAACACCTCCCAACCCCACCAAGGCCACTCATACAACCCTAAATGACCCCTTAATGGGGTGGTTCTCGATGACACACCACACACGCAAGGTACAAGAACTTTCCTTGAGATTCCCATGTTTGATTGCAAGTTATCTACACCAAAAGTTAATTTTAAAACCCAAAGGAAAGATGATCTAAGTTTATTTTATCCGACGACAAGAAATTTTTAAAGAGCGTTCAAGATAAGCATGTTTGTTTGGCTCCAATGCCAAGTCACGTAACAAAAATGATAACACTTCTACCACTTATGTAGTACAATTATATTCTAACCACTAGGTAGGTCCAATGATTACGTTGCATAATAATACAAGGACATAAATTTCCCTCAATAAACTTTTATAAAATTATACAATAAAGAAGGAAATACATTAAATGGGGAACCTTTACCACTTTGAACATGATCTTGGTGCTCCTCCCAAAATATTTGATCCCCAATGGTGATTTCTAAGCCACCCAACCTCATGGAATCCAAAGATCCACTCCCACCATGCTGGAAGATAGTCACATAGGCCAAAAAACACTAATAAAATACACATGGGGTATGCTTATTCTCACACCAAACATAGAGTAAACATGCCACATACATGGTATGCAAAGGTCACTCAATGACATTAAAAAGGTTGAAGTAACATACCTCATCAAATACAACTCAAAATACAAAAGGGAGTATATCCTAGAGAGGGGGTAGGGAGTTTCATCACAATGGCCTCAAGACTTGGCCAAGCGGAATTGAGTACACCTCTCAGAAGAGATGAGGTTACTCAACCATACAAGTCCTATCACTCCCAAAGCGAGCATGTATTCCACAATAATACCAAGTCTATATGAGCAATCCAAATATGATGAGGCATCATTATATTGGTTCATTTTAATTCCCCATATTTTAAATTTGACTATCACTTGATTAAGAGACTTCCACATGAGATATCCATCGAGCTAATTTGGTCCACACAAACATCAAAAAAACACTCCCATACTTCTCTCTAACACCTACGTCTTAGGTTCATCACATTACCAAAATTGAATGTGGCATGGAAACAAGATAGAAATTTTTTGGCTCAACAAAATTTTGAACATAATAACAAAATTCATATTATGAAAAATCATTGAGTCCACAAATCTCCAATTCTAAAACATCCAAATTCATTTCCAAAATTCAAAATTTACCATTTTCATTTCAACATAAAAACCATAAAATTTCTCATGGAATCCATTTTTGAGGCCTTAATTTTATAAATTTCTCAAAAAAAAAAAAATAAACTAAAAGTTCCCTTTGGCTCAAAAAATGCACAACACCTAGTCTATGAAGTCAATTTCAATTTCCATGCATTTTCAAAAAATTGGGAATTATGAGGGCACAAAGTTGATAATTTAGAAATTTTCCATTTACAATTAAATTAAATATTATTTGAATAAATTACATCCTAAATGAGAATGATTATCCTCCCTTAAGGTTGAGCATGGAATCCAATTGAAAAAACATAATTAAAAAGAGAATAAATGAGGAACTTGCCCCAATTTGAATGCACACCCAAAACCATGAAGAACTTGCAATTTCTTTAACTTGAAAGGGAGAAGATCCACATACACTATCACAATCATTTTCTTATCCCAATCCAATAAACTCCCAAGCCTTCCCAATTCAAATGAGCACAAATTTTCAAATTTTTAAAATTTTGAAATAAATAAAGTGGAATTAATGAATTAGAGAAAAAAAGGAAAAAGAGAAAAATAGAATTAAAAAAACCACAACTAATCTCACCAAGAAAATGGTGAAGTTGAAACACTTCTGAACACTCAAGATAACAAGCATAATAAAAATACATGCATCCTCAAATACATGGTCAAGTAACAATTCCAAGATCCACACCTCAAGGATGCAATCAAAAAGGGCATTACATAACATCCTTATCCACCCTTTTGATATGATTCCTTGATTTTTTCATATTTATTTTAGTTATGATTGTAGTGGCTTATACATCCCTCAATTTTTTTGGATACTTATCCCAAAAGAAATAACCTATCTTGGAATCATAGGCACCACAATATAGTACAAAACACATTGACTCATTACGTCTTAAATTGGGTGGTACCTTTCTCATAATTATGATAAATCCACTATTAAAATTACCACTATTCTATTGATTCAATTCCTAATGATTTCCAATTGATGTATTACAAACTTTGGGTCTATTCTATCTCCATGTTGTAATTTTAACACTCTCATAAACTCTTCCCATGAATCTATATTAATATTAGGAATAATTTTGTACCACTCTCTTACACTCTCAAAAAAATCAAATCATGACATCTTCATGATCAATTTCATAATCATCAATAAAATTGATGAAATACCTAAGGTGTTCCTCTCCCTTGATTATATTGTTACCCTAAACTTAGGTAATTTTCCTCTTATTTTATTTTGGATTACATTAGGATAATCTATAATTGAAAATAAATCTAACTATCTATACAACTCCATTCCCAAGGGTTATCTTAATAGTAGGAATTTCTAAGCTTCCCTCCTAGATGTTCTTACATTTGGATGGTTAATGAACTACAATTTATCCTATTTATTTAGAATTTGATAATTGTGATCATAACAATCATGATTATAATTTAACTTATTAAAAATATCGACTTGCAATTGAGCTATTTGAGCTTGGTACAATGTATTTATACCTAGGAGAACTTTCTAGCTGAGTAAGTTTACTTGTATCATGGAAATTTGTATGATTCTCATTCTCATATCTTTATAAAGTGGTAGGGAGTTAGGATGGGAACCAACATGTGGGGTTCTTATATTAAGATCTATTATACCCAAATTTTCAACATGTAGATTATTTCTTGAACATTATAACCATACCAAGTATGAGTTCTCTTATGATTTATAACCATATTATCAATAGAATCATATAATGTTTGTTGGTATTGATCTCTCAAATCAATAAACACTTTATCTCCACTATAACTACCAAATCTATATTATTAAGGAGAAGGTTTGGTAAACTTGTATTTTAGCCTTCCATATAACTTATTACTTTCTTGCATGTATTGATTTATCTTCATGTTCTTGAGAAAATATTGAATTTATCCTTCCCTTCATTCACAAAGCTTCACTATGATATTTGACTAGGTTCAATCAAACTAAGTTGACACTCTTGACCTAGAAGAAAAAATGATCATTATAGTAAATAAACAAATGAAATTAGTGTTGATGTGAACACAAGACCAAAAATTTAACTAAAATAAATATTCAAATTCCCCCCCACAAAGGTTTCATTATATTGGTTCCAAATAATGGGCTACCAAAACTACATATAGAAAAATATGATTCTACAAAGAAACTTTCAATTATTGAAATACAAAAGTATGAAATATAGAGATGAAAATTAATTATCACCTAACAATGGTGTCATTTTTTGGTGAATATAATTTTGGTTACGAACTCCCTAAAGGTGAGTTATGCCTAAGTCCCAAGGGTTTCAAACTTAGCATAAATAGCATTCAACTTGTTTTTCTCACAAACACACCCCATTTTTCCTAAGTAAAATGAGGAACCCCTTTTTTCTTGTCAAAGACTTTATCACTAGTTAGTCCCTAGATAGTTAATTTTTTTCATTATGAGATCATTCTTTGAACGAATTGGTCTAATTTTTATTTTGGTTTCTCTCAAGTATCTAGGTATGACTTCACTTGTGTTTAAGGTCTCCTCTTGGGCCTTAATATTGAGTGGCCTAATCATCCCTTAAAATGATCTTAGTTTAGGCGGTGATCTTATCCTCCTTACTTCACACTTTGAGTTTGGAATGTAATCTAGGATAGCATAGGAGGTAATTACATGTTGTGTCTTGAATTTTCATGATTTTAGTATATCAATAATTTTGTTTTTTCTAATATTCCTAATTCACTTCATATTCATATTTTATTGTGTTTATATTAAAGAATGATATGTTTTATAAAATGTAATTAGGTTTTCTTTGAGGTATATGAGAGTTACTCTTTAATATTATGCCCCTTATCATATCTTTTGATATCCATTTTCAATGTTATGCAACTTGATATAAGATTTTTTTCAAAGCAAGAAATTCAAATTATATGTCTATCTTAGATTTAGGTAAGGTGTTATATCTTTCTTTAATTTATACATAATTTGGTTTCCCATCCTCCCATACACTCTTACATTAGCTTAAACACCATACAAATAGCCATTAAACCATATAAAATCCTTTAGGTTCCAAAGAATTTGAATTTTGGTGGAGGGAAAGTAATTTTTTATAGAAATTTTAAATTTGGACCTTTGGATAGAGGTCATTGCATCATTCACTGTAGGATTTGATTTTAGTAAATAACTATTTTTCTTATAATGTCACACTAATTTTAAGTAAAATTAATGGTACATTCCTTTCTTAAAACCCTCAAGTAGATTTCATAAGAAAACAACAACTATCAAATAATACATACAACCTTTATGACAACTATAAGAATACTTGTTAAGTGCCAATTTTTTTCACAATCTTAACCTTACACATGGTGTATTATGTTGACTACCTTCCAAATACTATTTTATATTGTAAAATTGGGATCTTCATGCTCATTTTATTGATGTTGTCTCAAAGTATAACCTATATAATGCCTAGGGTATAATTACTTTATTTTATTTACATAATTTTGGGTCTAAGTTAGGATGAGTCCAAATGAGGCATTTTATTGAAAATTTAGAAATTTTCAATGGTTGGTTTGAGCTAATAAAGAAAAAATCTATGAATCGACATATCATTCTAAATTAGCATTTCTCACATACACAAGATATAAGATTTTATGATGAATATAATTGTATGCATAATATAAGGTCATTGTATCCAAATTTTTTAGCTAGTTATTTATAGCTTGATTTTCCATTTAAAATTTATACATTTGTATTTTAGGTTTATAATATTTTATTGTCTTGATGATGCAAGGGAAAGAGAATAAATGAGTTCAATATTTGGTTATCTAATGGGAAACTCATAAAATATTGATGTGGGACTCTTTCATGATTGAATGATTGGTTTTAAAGGAGATCTACTCAAATTGAAATTAGGAGAGTAGATGTGATAAGACCAAGTTGTAAATGAAGGCCTTAATTTCCCTAGTTATAAAGGTATGACATGAAATCATGTCTTTCTATTTTATGATATTTTTATGACCAGAGGATTTTGGACACAAGATAAAGAGTTTGTTAGAATATTAGCATACCCTATGATGGTAGTAGTAGAATCCATAAGAAAATGGTTTAGAGTTATAAAATATAAACTCATCAAGATCATTAAGAGAGTCATGAAATTTATATGTTTACCTTAACAACAATCAAGTTATTTGATAATAAAAAAGAAATATTAGGTCATTAATATAATTACTTGCAATCATAGAAAAATCGTGAATTTATAAACATTTATATATCCTTTGGGAATAGTCAATATATTAGGTGGTAATTTTATATTCTATAGAAAATTTCATGGGAAAGAAAGGATGTCCACTTAAACTTGAAATATATAGCATCATAAGTAGACTATCATTAAGGGGAATTTCATCATGGAATAGTCATATCAACCATGAGCATAGTTTTAAATTCCATGGGATAGTCTTATTCAAAAAGCCTTGATATTATATAGAATCATAAGTAGACCATCAATAATGGGAAAGTTGTCATGGAACATCCATATCAACTATAAGCATAGATTCGAATGCCACGAGATAGTCTCACCACATCAATTATCATTTGAATATTATGGGAAGCTCAAGATATCTGAGTATGAATTTCATCTTAAAAAATAGTTAGTCATCAATACCAAGGGTTTTCAAGATGTCACAAGGACTTTAGTAGTCAAAAAAGCTAGTTATGCCATGCAATTAGCAAATTAATCACAAAGATGAGGGACTATTATTGAAGGATATACAGGTTATATAGTCCAAGGATTACTAGGAACCTCCTAATGATTTCATGGACTTAAATTTCTATCCTCCACTCGTCATTAGAGGGACTACCTCCAAGCCAAAATATGGTATTTAATTTCATGTTGCCCCAAGCTATGAAAGTATTTTTAACCGAGAAATATAATCATGATAGCTAACTATTGTTCATAGATTTACAAACTAAATCATAGGGAGGATATATTATCCTTTACCTTCAAAGAAATAATAGTTTTGGTCATGTTATTAAGCCAAAGGCTTGTCTAAGCATAAAGGAATTCTACCTAAACCAATAGATAGTTATGTTGAGAAAATAATGCAAATATAGCATCTCATCCATCTCCTCCTATGAGTATTCATTCTTTAGAAGAATAGATTGACGTAGTGAGGATAGTCAAACTATAATAATAGCAATAAGGGTTGTGATTCATACTTATAAAGAATTCATGACTCGTCCTATCATGTACAAAAGATATATATTGGTATCTCTTTCAAACTTTGGCACCATAGCTCTAATACTAAATCCAAGAGGATTTTTGTAATATGGATAGGATGGTTATGCTTATTATATCAAATAAGGTATGCCACCTAATTGGTTTAAGGACTATCTTAGAGAATACAAAATTATTATTGATATAAGATAATTGTCTTAAACACAAGAAAAGATCTAATAGGTTAAAACATTGTCATGTTTCAAATTATCGCTACTTAGTAAGAGGGAATTAAAGAGACTTATATAACATGTAGTTATGCAGATTTATGTTTTCTAAAAGAAGTTCACTAACCAAACAATTTTCTACATTAATTCAACTGAGAATATAGAACTTGCAAACAAAATATATTTTGATATTGTGCTAAAATAGAAATAATAATCATTTTGATAGCTCCAAAAATATTCTTTAAAATAAAAATAAATAATTTTTATTTAACTAAACCATACAAAGGAATAAAGAAAGTAGTATTTTCTAGAAACTTAAGAATGATTTATATATATTTTTAGAGAAATAGAAATGGGATACAAAGTTGAACCTAGCACAAAAATTTGAAGTTCATTTTCTAGGATTTCAATGCATTATGTGAATGTCAATGAATCACACTATCATTTGTATGAGCCAAGCTACAAAATACTTCGAAAAATCCAAAATTTCAATTTACTAGTTTATTCAACTTGCAAATATGAAAAGAGAGAAAAGTGTCAGGGTTGTTTAGGGGCTTGTCTTTAGGTCAAAATCTTGTATTAGTCTTTCAACCTCCACAAATAGCCAAATAGAAAAAAAAAAATATGTGTGCGTGCTCTTATCCTATGTGCATCTAGGAACTAAGAACAATAAATAAAATGGTATAAACCCTAGTCTATGAGGAAGACTACCATTGTGAATAGATTTAACAAGTAAGATGGTGATTTACACCAAAATAGTTTCCCTAAATAAGTAATGGAGAAAAAATACCCAATAAAAAATTATTATTCAAATAAAAAGAATAATATTACCCAAAATGGTGAGCTCTGAGGATATGATAGATGTGAAATATTAGTAGTCCTTAATGAACTTTTAATAGTAAGAGAAACAATCAAGAGTGTAATTCTTTATCTTCAATGAAAATTTTGAAAAATAATTCACAAGAGAACCAAGGGAGAGAACAAGATACAAAATATTGTGTTTCAAGAAGAGAATGGATTTTATAATTAGGTATGTGAATATGAAGCATTACTTGCTCAGTTTAGAATGAAAAAATATGTCACAAAGTAGATAAGAAGCAAACCCATATTTTAAAATAGTAGTAAATTATAATTCTACTATGTCATTTGAGAATTCTCAAAGCATGCCCTCATCTTGAGAAAAATCCTCAAAATGCTACACATTTTTCTAAAATAAAGGTTAGAAGAATATTGTGGCCCAAAATCCAAGAAAACCTTGGTGTAAGGGAAAAGGCCAAGGTTCAATCTCAATTGGACCTATAAAATTATACAAAGTGGACACTAAATAAAGTTCAAAACAATAAATGGATTTATGTAGGTACACAATTTTCCACATTAAATTTTTCCCCCACTTTAATCGGTTGATGATACTAAGTGATAAGCTATGCTAAAGTACAAAAATAAAATGCTAAAATAGAAAAGTATAAAAAGTATACCTAAAAGGATTTGTTAAAGACTAAAAAAACTCTTCAAGTAGAAGGATAATGCCCCCAAATTGAGAAACAAAAACATTGGGTGCCATAATCCTACAAATTCACAACATTAGGAAAACATAATCCTACAAGATCATAAAAATATCAATTCAAAAATTGAAGCAATAAGTGGAAGAGTTCTAAAATGGTTAGAGGAATGATATGAATACAGAAATTATCAAAAATAATAATAATGGTGAACGTATTCTGCCTCATAGGAATGTTGATTCACCATTATGTGATCTGAGGAAAGGTTGCAGAAACACCATACAAAGATCTATTCCAAAAATTAAGAATTTGATGGAAATCACATCATAATAAAGAGGATGAAGCTAAGATTTGCATGGAGAATATGATACAAAAATTTGAGCTTGTATGAAGAAGTTATGAAAGTTTTCATGCACTAGGCACTTAAAAAAATTAGAAATTACTATAAATAGTAAAAAAAATTACTATTCATTTTAACTTTACAAATTTGGATATTTCAACTACCCATAGAATTTAGAGAGAAAAAAATACATAGACAAGACTACCATCCACCTAGACAAAATGAGTTGCAAGAGTAATTCAAGTAGGGGGTTCATTTGTGAGACGTGAATCAAAATTTCATTTTAGTTTACTTTTTTTCTTTTTCACACCTAGAGGGACCCACACCACATGTTAACATCTCCCCAATGTGTTAGCATCTTATATTCATCCAAGAATCCTCTATCTCACGATATAGGACTTATAAATGCACAATCTATCTCACCAAGAATTTTCACAAGCACCATGCATATATGCCCCATTGACACCCAACTATTGAAAATTTTAAATTGACACAATGCAATTTAACCATCTAGGTTCGCACAAGAATCCTAAGAAACAATAAAATTTGGGGACATAAGATATTGACCCAAATGCTCTAATACAACAATTTCAACATTTTATTCATGCTTTGACAAATCATTTACAGGCATATGATAATGCACTCACATGAAGACAAATGCATAATGCACTTTAGGAAATCATTAACACAACATCGGTTACATAGTTTTCCATATTAATAATATGATCACAAACCACCTCTTTCACATTCAGTCATCACTCACATAATATACACAATGTTCAATCATGAGTAACGTTACTTTTCTCACAGATATTTCAGTCACACCATTAAGGGGACACACAAGCACAACCAAGACAGCACAAGGGTCACTACTCTTTCACATAGAGAAAGAATCAAGACATCAAGGACATCACACAAGAATGCAACTTATTGGCACACTCAAGGGTCTAAATAACCCTCACAACAAAGAACTTCTCAAGCATATCATGTTAATGAGAAACTATTCAACACCATCTACTACCAAAAGCATATACACACATGAAGGCCCAACACATGCTCATACACAACAAGAAACGCACTAGAGAGTGATCATTCTCCACCTCAAGAGACTATCAACTAGGGGCATCTTTCCTTCCTTATCAAGTGTGATAAAGTCTAGGAGTCACCCTTCCTCCTTAAAAATACATGCTTAGGTTGATTCATATTGAATCCTCTAAAACAACACATAAGGCATCTAAGCAAAAACCCAAACAATTGAATCACAACCACAAGAGCTTGAGTGACCACACATCAAGCACCAACAACCACATGGGAAAGAACATGAAGAAGATATCCCAGTGCTCCAACATGGGCTTTAATACTAGATGTAATTACCCAAAGCCAACATACCTAGGACAAAATCTAATAGAACTTTTTTAACAACAAATAGATACAAAAAAAATCATTCTTGTACAAAAATGTGCACACAGGTGTCATGTTATAGAAAAACACAAGGGCACTAACCACATGGATGAAATCAACATTACTAAAAGCAAGGTGGCACTATTGGAAGACTTATTAATCATGAGATGAAGTCACCATGATGAACCAATGAGAGGGGAGATAACACCCAAATGGAAATTAGGTACTAATCCCATGTTCACATTCTCACAAAACATAATACAAGGGTAGGATGAGGGAAGAATGAACTTAAAATCCAACCAAGACACTCTATAGTACTCTTACAACACCCATAGAAACCCATGCAAATGGTGGAATGACTAGGAGCTAACACATCTCCACTAGATTATGTAACCATAATTTTCCAAAATGAGTAGGATGAGGGTACATTCACCTCCAATCCACTCAATAACAACCATTAATAACACCTAAACACCAAGGAATACCTTCACAAGAGGCTACCTAACTAGTAGGTACATACTACAAACCCTCCACCAACTAGAATGATTATGGGTCACTTCTAGGCAACGACATGCTTCCCAAAGAGGGGAGATGCCATAAAACTTGAAGTATGATACTTGTCAACAAAATGAAAACATGGGAAGACTCTCGAGTCCAAAGGGACAAACTTCCATACACAAATTTCCTTGAGAAATGGTTGGAAGATGAAGAAAATGTTGAAATAAAAGAAATAGGGAACCATAGGACACTAGTTCCTAGAGAGGACACAAATAAATAATCAGGTGTCTAGATATGGCACTAGATTCGTAGTCTAGTGTTGGAGTCTTGTTCTAGTGCTAGAGTCCATGTCAAGTGTTGTAGTCCTTCCAAGGTGTTGTAGTACCATTCTAGCATTAGATTCTTAGATAGTGAGCAAACCCAAAGTAGGTTTTGGTTCTCAAGATGTACCAAACACTCAAGAACTACAATGAAGGAAGAACTACAATGAAGGAGCCTCTACAAAAAAGAGACTCTAAAATGACAAAAATGGCCAAGGAACCAAGAAGGTCCCAGACACCCAATCTCGCCTTACACTAGCCCATGAAGGAGAACGCTCACAAGGGCTAGGGAGACTACAAGATATCCCCACACAAGGATAATAGCACAAGGGGTGAAGTGAAAGGCGGTTCACACTTATCAATCTCACCAAGACCACTTGGAGAACCCTAAGCAACCCCTAGATAAGGTGGCTCTCAATGACACACTAAACACACAAACCAAGAAGATTCCTAGAGATTTAAATGTTTGATTTCACGTTTTCTAAACTAAAAGTTAATTTCAAAGCCCAAAGGGAGATGATCTACATTCGTTTTAACCAACATGAAAAGATTTAAAGAGAATTCAAGATAGCATTCATGCTCGAGTCCAACACTGAGGCACATAAGAAAAACTATGATACCTTTACAATCCATCCACTCAAGGAGGTTCAATTACACACACACACACACACACACACACACATATATATATGTATAGTTAAGAGATATAAAACAAGCCAGAACAGATTATTAGCTTTTCCAAAATCTTGAATCTTCCCCATAATAATTTCCATTTTTTTTCCTTTATTTTCCCACTATTAATAGAGTCAATTTTAAACATATTCTAAATCTCCTTTGCAAAAAATTAAAAAAAAATGCATTATAGTTCCAAAAAAATTACAAATATTGTAGATAAGTGGGTTCTTTTTGGAGGCCACATTTGGCAGCCTTTGCATTGTCAACATCCATCTGAATGTTGATTTTTTGGGTTCCATAATATTATTCCAGTTATGATAAAAAATTTGATTCCATTGATTGATGCTTAGGTTCACCTTCAAATTTTAGTTTAGAGTATCAACAAAATCTAGAGGATTGTCCAAGAGCCTGTAGATATCTTTGTTAGTGTAGGTTTTTTATTTTCCTTATGTTAGGGGTATTTATTTTTTCCTACACATTATTTAAGCTTGCTTAGGTTTATTAGCTATGGTTAATATGAGGACAGGTGGTGAAATACACCAACTACATGTGTCACTCTCTCCCCACACATGGGTAGTTGAGTTACACATCCTCTTTTGGCTTGTTGTGCCACCTCTCATAACCACTATTTTGTTTTTACCTAGGTAGGTTATAGGGTAGTTGGGTTTCTCACCCTCTTTTGGCTTTATGTGCCACCTCCTTTTTGTCTTCACCTAAGGAGGTTATGCCACATGTTTTGTCATTTACCAAGTAGGTGATAACCTCCCACCTTTTATGGGTAGTAGGAGTTAATGCACCTCTTGGATGTATTTTCCCTTATTCTTCTATATATTGAGCACTATCCTCTCACCTTCACTAGTTCGGCTAGTTCAGTGATTGTTCGGTGGGAGTATTGAGAGTATTCTACAATTTCTCTTGCCTTGTCTCTATTTTTCTCTCATTTTAGATTTTTCTTCATTCTGCTATTTTGATCTTCGATCATCTATTGAGTGAAGTTGCATGTGATCTACAACCGACATCAAATCATAACTCAATTCTCGCTTCTCGCAGAATCTAACATGGTATTAGAGTCGTCCTGTTTGGTATAGCTCATTTTTTTTTTATTTCTTGAGAGATTTGAGACTAACAGAAAGCTAATATTTTTCTTTAAAAACCAAGTATGCTCTTCTCCTTCATCCTTGTATGATCTAGAGAATCAAAACAGTTTAAGAGGAAAAAAAACATATATTTAATCTAGTTTAAATATATTTGTTCCTATAAGATCTGGGTGATTTGCAACTTTTTGGTAATACTAGAGGCTTTTTCAACATTTCCAGAGAGTCCAGAAGGTTTAAGAAAGTCAAAATTGACTTTTATTTCACAAAAATCAGAGATTGGAGGATACAGTAAAAGAATCAAAGTTAAAAAACTTGACTTTTTTACCGGATCCGTTTTCATTTTGGCTTCAGAAATTTGGCTTTGACTCGTTTTCAAGAAAAATGATTTATGGGTTTTAATCCCAACATCGAAAAACCATTTGAGTAGTTGTTACATTTTGCAAAAAGTTGATAAATTTTGCAAAAATTAAATAAGAAAAAGGCATGAGTCATTTTTCACAGGCAAATTTTCCATTTTTTTTCAAAATTGCATAACTTTTGCCTCGGGTGTCATATTTTCGCAAACAAGTACTTGCCAAAAAGCTAGAAATGAGCACTTTCCATCCACAAAGGTTTGAGTAAAAATTTCTGTTTTTTCCAATCAGATATTACAGGTTGAATCTGTTGCATTTTTTATCTTCAATAAGTCATATCTTTCACTTTTGTAATCCATTTTTCGAAAACAAAAAAGTGTTGGAAAGATATTGAAGAGTAAAACACAGCTACAAGGTTATATTTCCATATTTGAAAATTAATTTGTATCAAATATTGTAATTTTGGCTATTAAGAGCCTTATAAGCCTTGTAATTTAGAAAGGCCTTGTAAAAGCACTAATCATAAAGTTCCAACATTATAATATTTAGGGGGTGATTTCTGAGACTAGTGAAAAGGGGGGTTGTCTCGTGTGTCTTCTTTCTTAGCACTTTTCTTTCTTCTTTGCAATCTTCTTTTATGCTCTCATGGATGCATCTACAGTTCCAGTTGTAACTCCATATAATTATTTTGAATAGAAATCTAAGATGATAATATATTTGAAAAGACATGGATATCATCGTGTAACAATGGGACTTGAAACTGAACCACAAGATGATGCAAAAAAGATTAAATGGTATAACAAATGTGATGAAGCTTTTGGTACTTTGTGTATGTTAGTATCTGCGGACATACTTTTTCATATTCAGTCTGCTAAAACACCGAATGATGTGTGGACAACATTGGAAAACCTCTTTGGTAAGCAGGATGAGTTAAGGGGTCATCAATTGGAGAACGAACTCATAGGGTTAAGTCCTTCAAATTTTGACACCATGCGGGACTTCTTCACAAAATTCAAAGTTGTTAGATTGCAATTGGAACAGTGTGGAATCAAGAAAGATGATAAGCAACTGATCTTGAGTATTCTTTCAAAGCTTGGTCCTAATTATTTTGTATTTGTTTCTACATTCTATACTACAAAATGTGCCCTAGGTTCCACATATAAAATGCCTTCTCTAGATGAATTTGCTACAGAACTCACTAGGGAGCAGGACAATTTTTTTCTAATGGGTATTGTGGATATTAAATATATCCCATGCTCCCTTCAAGTTGCTTTGTTGTTTTGTTTCACTTTTGACCGCTCCTGATGTTTTTGAAGTCCTTTGGCCACCCTTTCAACAGACTCGGCTCACTGCTTCCACGTGTCATCCAATCACTCATTGAAGGGGAGCTTCCCTTCCCTTCTCCTTCAGGCCCCGACCGCATGCCACATCGCCTCCCCCCATGTACACTTTTAAGCAGGCCCCACAGTGGTGCCGATATGCTGAAGGCTCCTCCATGTGTCCTCAAAATGAGCATTTCATTCACGAGAAAGAAGGAATGAAGTTCGGGCCCTAACCACATGCCACACATCCTAACTAACTCTATAGGAATGCAACGCGTGCTTGCTCGAGCTTTAGTTGTTTTTGAACATTGGGACCACCGTCATCATTCACAGGGAATGTATCTGGCTCGTGGGTGACTGTGTTCATTCTTCGAAATCTTTTTGTTGCAACAATCGTGATGAATCATTGTTGCGAACATCATTACTCATGATTGGGAATTTTTTATGTTATGGGCTTTCAAGCAGTGGAATCCTTTGGCTATATATACTGCTTCTTTCAACCCAAATCTAGTTCGGAATACTTGCAGAAAAATTAGAAATACACTAGGACTTTTGTTTTGTTAGATAATTGTAAAGACTCACAGACTGTGCCCTTGTAATTTGGCCTCTCTATTTCTTAACTATTTGAAAAACATTATATTGTGTTGTTACTGAATAGCTTGTTTGCAACTTCAATGATTTGAATAGAATGATGATTTAGGACCATATATTCAACTCTTTCTTTTCAGTAAATCTCTATGCAAATTATTTTATGTTATGAAATGGATTATTCTGGTCTTTCTCTTTGATGTTTGTTATTTCAGGACATAGCAAATTGTTGAACAGACCCTTAAATTGCATCCAAAAGATAGATTTATCATGTCTTACATCTAAATCTTGACACAGCGCCTTAGTTAGGTCTTTTATTTTTATGTTTGCTTCATTTTACCATTCAAAACCCCAGTTATAGAAGAAGTCGGCTTCTTTAAAATCTGTAGGCCACTCAATTTAGCACAATAGGTCCCCACTTTAACTGAGATTCCCAAAAAGGTTGTTACCTTGTCAAATTTTGGCATCAACAGGTACAATTAAACCCTCTAAATCACATGCCTTGGCTGTTAATAAAGGCACAAAAGAACAAAAAGGGCCTAATAAGCAAGATAAGAAACAAAAGAACCAAGGAGAGAAGAAGAAATATCAGAAATCTGCTACTTCAAAAGCAGATAATCAGACCTCTTCATCAAAAGGTGACCAACCTAAGAAGGAGGTCAAGTGTTCTTACTGTAAGAGGCCTGGCCATGATGAACATAAATGTTTAAAGAAACAAATTGACCGCCTTTCACATCTTCTGGAAAAGAACAATATCAAGGTGCCTAATTCAGTCAAATAGAGTTCATCAGAAGGTTCTTATAAGGACACATAAAAAAGTAAGGGGAAAGGAAAGGGCAAGGCCATAGTTGTTGTTGCTTCACAACCAAAGTCTTGGATCATTGACTTAGGTGCTTCGCACCACATGGCCTCATCAGAGGATAATTTTACCTCTTTGGAGTCATTTTTTATGCCTACCATACTTATGGGTGATGACACTCATGTTGAAGTGCATGGGAGAGGGTCGGTTGATGTGGATGAATGAACATTTGAGGATGTTCTTTGTGTTCCATCTTTGTCAACTAATCTCCTATATGTTTATCAGATCACTCACATTGGTTCTGGCAAGCGAGTTGAGCTCACTTTGGATACAGCGGTAATCAGTGAAATGCATAATGGGTCTACAATTGTTGAGGGAAAAGTAGATCATCAATCTAGACTATACCAGTTTTCTCACTTTGTTCTTGACTCTCCTTCAATAGTATTACTCACTCACGCATATGAGGTGAGTTGTTTATGGCATCAATGGTTTAGCCACTTGAACTATCGTTACTTGCAGTAGCTCAATCAACATGACATGGTTTCAGGGTTACCTTCTATTCGATTTTCTGATGGAGTTTGCCAAGGATGCATTCTTGGTAAGCATTCTGAGGAGAAATATGATTAAGGAAAAGCATGGAGAGCTACAGATTTATTGGAGTTGGTACATAGTGACTTGGCACGACCATTTCCACAACCATATTTCAGCAGGGCTAAATATGTCTGGACATTTATTGATGACTTTTCTAGATACACTCGGGTCTATTTTCTCAAACAAAAGTCTAAGGTCTATGAGAATTTTTTGGATTTCAAAGCTTTTGCAGAGAAACAACCTGGGGAGTTCATCAAGATTATGTGTGCAGATAATGAGGGAGAATGTGTTAACAATCAGTTTGAACAATTTTGTGCTTCAGAAGGAATCAACATGCAGTACACATTTCCATACAATCCTCAGCAGAATGGTGTCGCAGAATGCAAGAACGGATCCTTGAAGGAGATGGAAAATTGTATGATACACTCCACATCTTTGACACCTCAGTATTGGGTAGAGGCCATCAACAGTGTGTGTGACATACAGAACTGAGTTCCTCACAAAGTTGTGAAGGGTGTAACTCCTTTTCAAGCTTGGACTATTCGGAAACCCACAGTTAAGCACTTTCGAGTGTTTGGTTCTCTTGCATGGGCCCATATTCTAGCAGAGAAATGCAAGGCTATGGATCCACAGAGCAAGCCTTACATATTTGTTAGGTATCCAGATGATGTCAAAGGTTATAGGCTTCTCCATCCCACCACTCATGAGTTGTTTATTGAGAGGAGTGTTTGTTTTGAGGAGAGCTCTTCTAGTTCCTCTCCTACCACTTCTTCATCTACCATCACATTGGAGACTTTGCATCATGATGACAGTTCTTCAGAGGATCTTAATCCTCCTAATATTGATGAGGATTCTTCTTCCTCTACTTCAGATGGTGATAATGATGATGAGGATTCACTTTCCTCTTCTAGTCATCATTCAGAGGTTGATGCTTCTCCTCCAGATTCTCCAACCTCAGCACCTCTTTGGGCTTGATAGACATTAGAGTCAGCAGGTGATTGGGTTGGTGATCCATCACACACAAGAAGAACACGATCACAATTTTAGCAAGCTCCACATCTCTTCATTACTTCAGCTTCTAATCCACAGTCTTTTCAAGAAGCTTCTGGTGTTCCCGAGTGGGATGTTGCAATGCAAGAAGAGTTCAATTCCTTAGAGAGGATTCACACATGGGATTTAGTCCCTCTTCCTAAGGGAAGAAAAATTGTTTGATGCAAGTGGATCTATCGGACAAAATTTTCCACAAATGGATCAGTTGATAAGCATAAGGCTCGATTGGTAGCAAAAGGATTCTCCTAGGTTCCTGGGATTGACTACTCTGAAACTTTTGCACCAATTGCTAAGATGACTTCCATCTAACTTGTCCTTGCTATAGCTGTAGAACATCGTTGGAGCGTTCATCAGATGGATGCGAAGAGTGCCTTTCTTCATGGTGACCTTCAAGAGGAAATCTACATGGAGCAACCACAGGGGTTCATACAAGATCCTTCACTTGTGTGTAGACTTCGGAAGTCTCTCTATGGCCTCAAACAAGCTCCTCGAGCTTGGTATTCCAAGATGGAATCCTTCCTTTTGACAGTTGGGTTCAAACGATGCCATTCTGATCCGAACGTATACATTTTGCAGTAGGATGACACTCACATTCTTGGTTCTCTATGTTGATAACATTGATCACTGGAAGTCACTTATCCACCATCAAGGCGGTGAAAATTGCTCTACATGATAGATTTTTTATGTCTGACTTGGGTATTTTGCATTACTTCTTGGGGATTGAGATCACTCAATCATTTTCAGGAATATTCCTTCGACAACCCCAGTATGCACTTGATATGCTCTCCAAATTTTGCATGGCTGATTGTAAGCTTGCACTGACTCCATTTTTGTCAGGGGTCAAACTTGAGGCTAAGTGTTATTCACCCTTGGTTGATGGCACTTTGTACCAACAACTTGTTGGGAATCTCATCTACTTGACTCATACGAAACCCGACATTTCATATGTTGTGGGCATGGTCTCTCGATTCATGCAGCAACCACATGAGTTGCATTGGAAAGCAGCTAAGCGGATCCTTCACTGCATTCAGGGTACTCTCAATTATGGGATTCAGTATGCAACAGGCATGGATATTGACTTGGTGGGATACACATATTCAGATTGGGCAGGCGATTCTCAAGATCGCAAGTCTACTTCAGGGTATTGCTTCTCACTTGGTTTCAGTCCAGTTTGATGGTCGAGCAAGAAGCGAACTACAATTGCTCTTTCATCTACAGAGGCTGAGTATCGAGGGACAGTTAATGCCACCACCAAGGCTATTTGGCTTCAAAATATTCTCACTAAGTTTGGTATTTCAGTTAGAAAGTCTGCAGTCATCTTTTGCAATAATCAGAGTGTAATACAGATCACAAGGAATCCAGTTCATCATCAGAGGGCGAAACATATTGAGATTCATATGCACTACATTCAGGAGTTGATTCAGGAAGGCGTCATTGATCTTAAGTATTGTTCTACATCATAGCAGACTACAAATATCTTCACCAAACCCTTCACAGAAAGCAAGTTCCTTCATCTACGAGCTTTGCTTGGGGTGCAACAAGTGTCTACTACAGGAGGGGCTTCTTAGTCCTTCATTCTACTCTCTCTATTTTGGGGGGCCTATTCCTCTTCTAAGAGGGGCTTCTTTTTATTGGGGGTATCTCTATGTACATGGGTACCTAACATGGCTTCATTTGTTGGGACCCATATTTTCACCCACCTAAGCTACGCTTAAGGGGGGGTGTTAGTGTAAGTTTTTTATTTTCCTTATGTTAGGGGTATTTATTTTTTCCTACACATTATTTAAGCTTGCTTAGGTTTATTAGGTGTGGTTAATATGAGGACACATGGCGAAATACATCAACTACATGTGTCACTCTCTCCCCACACATGGGTAGTTGAGTTACACATCCTCTTTTGACTTGTTGTGCCACCTCTCATAACCACTATTTTGTTTTTACCTAGGTAGGTTATAGGGTAGTTGGGTTTCTCACCCTCTTTTGGATTTATGTGCCACCTCCTTTTTGTCTTCACCTAAGGAGGTTATGCCACATGTTTTGTCATTTACCAAGTAGATGATAACCCCCCACCTTTTATGGGTAGTAGGAGCTAATGCACCTCTTGGATGTATTTGCCCTTATTTTTCTATATATTGAGCACTCTCCTCTCACCTTCACTAGTTCGGCTAATTCAGTGATAGCTCGACGGGAGTATTGAGAGTATTTTGCAATTTCTCTTGCCTTGTCTCTATTTTTCTCATTTCAGATTTCTCTTCATTCTACTATTTTGGTCTTCGATCATCTGTTGAGTGAAGTTGCATGTGATCTATGACCGACATCAAATCCTGGCTCGGTTCTCGCTTCTCGCAGAATCTAACAATCTTTAGCTTTTAAACTTGCAAGGCTGTTATTTTCCAACCAGTCACAACCATCCACTTAGTTTATTTTCAATCGTGTCCTTCGTACACTCCCACATATCTCTCAGGTTGGGGTTAACTGCATACGAGATCCCTAGATATCTTACAATTTTATTTGGTCCCCCCATTGCAAATCAAGCTCTTCAAACCAATCAAGCTACTTATCTTTCCAGCTTAGCATGGTGGATTTGGCTTTTGAAATTCTTGCTCCTACCGCTTTTTCCAAGAGGTTTAATTTGCTCATTAGATTGCCCACATTATCCTTTTCTAGCCTTATGAGAAGAGTTGTGTCATCTATAAATTGTAAATTAATCAACTCATCCTTGTTTGGAAGGATTAGTCTATCAACTTTAGGGCTTAAGGACTAATCTCTAAGGATATAGTGAAGGGCATATGCAACAATAACAAACAATGAAGGAGCCAAGGGGCAACCTTGTCTTATGGACCTCTATAGATTAGATTCCTCAGTTAAGCATCCATTAATCTCAATTTATGCATTTGCATCCTTCAATAGTGCTTTAATCATTCTATAGAGTCTCTCCAAAAAGCCAAAGGCCTCTAGTACCATTATAATAAAAGGTCATTCAACTCTGTCATATGCCTTCTCAAAATCCACCAACATTCCATATTTTGGCCTAAGGATTTGGCCCACTCCATTGCTTCCCAACTTGTCAAGAGATTCTCTAGTATGTACCTCCCCTTGATAAATCTTGTTTGAGAGTTGTTAATGATCTTTGGGAGTAATCTTACTATCCTCAAGGCTATAGCCTTAGCAAAAAATGTATAGGAGACGTTCAGGAGTGTTATAATTCTCCAGTTTTTTACTAGAACCCTATCCCCATCTTTGGGGATTAGCTTTATAATTCCTTTATTCATATCTCTACCTAGAGAGACAGAATATGTGGCTTCTATGTACACTTTAAGGAGGTCCTCAACCAATCAATATTCCTCTTATAGAATTCAATTGGAATACCATCCACTCCTGGGGACTTGTCATTATTAAGAGAAAGGATTGCATTTTTAATTTCATCCAGCGATAATTGCTTGTTTAATGATCCAACCTCCTATTATGATATTTTCCTTGGGATTAGTTTCTTGCAGTCCTCTCTTGCCTTTAGGTTGTGAGTGTTGTTACATTCTGAGGTAAAGAGCTTCTTTTAGAATTGAAGAAAGTAGTTTTGAATCTCCTTCAGATCCTTAACCAAGTTATCATTTTGCCAAATCATATTGATTTTTTCTTTTGCCTCCTTATTCTTTAGGAGATTAAAGAAGAACTTTGAGCCTTTGTCACCATGAGAAGCCCAATTCATCCTTGCTCTTACCTTTACCCCCTGGTCCTTTAGATTTTGGAATTTTCTTAGTTCACCTTTAACTGATATTATCTCTTTACTTAGTTGCATATTCATGGGGCCCTCTTGAAATGAGCTTTCATCTTTTAGAAGTTGTTCTTGCAAAAGGTTTTCTTTTTTCCTCGTGTCTTTAGCTTTTTGTTCTCCAATTTTTTGGAAAAATTTCTTCAAAGCTTCAACATTGGCATTCCACCTTTCAATGCATGAAAGGTTCATATGCATCCATTTTTTAATTTCTCTTACTATGAATACGACATCACAACAATCCTCATTAGCTAGCATGTTTGTATTCATCAAGAATTTGTTTCCTTTCTTTAAGGCAACAAATTGATCTTTCTCCAATATTACTTTAACAACAACTGGGTGGTGGTCTAAGAGTGTCCACAGAGTCACCTTAACCCTACTATTGGTCTCATCAACTTTGTCAAATTGGAAGACTTCTTTGTGAGCATAAAACCTATCCAACCTGCAATAGATCCTTTTATCACCTTTTTGATAATTCACCATGTGAACCAAATGTTTTTTTCTTTTCTCTGTCATTTTATGGGGTTAAAAATTTGGAGTCTATTTTTCATTTTGTACCAGAAAAAAATTCATTTCCTTTCCAACCCACATCACATCCTCCAAATTTATCTTCCAAATTCTCTATCATATTGAAATCGCCACCAATAATCCAAGGAATGACCTGCAACTTACTCATCCAGTACCAAAGCTCACATCTTTGTCTATAGTCATTTGGGGCATAAATGGAGTAGACACCAACTCTCATATTATCTTTCTCAATCAAGATCTAGACATCTCTATTGCATGGTGATGCATCCCTAGATTTTAAACCATTTTTCCCAACTGTTAGAAATCAAGATTGCAGCCCCACCATTTCCCTTTTCATGCTTTGTTACAAAGTAGGTAGAGTCCCTCCAAATAAAATTTAGATTTGTATCAAGATGAAAGTTTACAGCTTTGACCTCTTGAACCAACACTATATCTTTTTGTTTGACTTGATTAAGAAATCTCATTACATTATGCTTCCTATCTGGGGATTCAAGTCCCCTAATATTCTAGGAAATGTAGTTAAGGGTCATTAGAATCCATTATTTGAGGACCATCTTCCAAGTTCCTAAAGGCATCAAAGCATTAAGGAAGAATAGATTTGCCCATTTTATTTTTCTGGTAGGGGACTGAGTTCTCCTCAAATGCTTATTTCCTCTACCTCTCCTTTTTTGTTTGAGTGTTTTATTTACAAGATATCCACCTTCTTCCCCCACTTGATCCTTCTCCCCTTGTTGGGGTGCATCATTTAGCCTTTCTTAGGCAAGATGCCTCTTTGTGCCTTCTCCTTTGGTAAAGTTTTTATTATCCCCTATTGAATTCAAACTATTTAAATAGTTTTGGAAAAATTCCAAAGCATCATGGCTTAAGGGATTACACCTTGGAGTTACATGTTGCTAAATGTTTCTATTACCCTTTTCAAATTTTCATTAGGGAGCCCACTCATCTCAAGAGGCTTTTGACCATCCAGAGGGGGATCTAGGCTATCATTGTTGTTTTTGATAGGGTTTTCCTCCATGTCCATGGTCACACTAGAGGGGTTATGTCCCCCCGGTCATGTCATCAGTAGAAGAGGATCCACCACCTTCTTTCTTGAAGACTTGGGGGCTTCATCTTTTTTAGAGGGTTCAACTTCTTTTCTTAGTTTATCTTGAGATTTTTCTACAATCAAAATTTTTTGTTCTGCATTTTGGCAATCAGGAATAAGAGTATCTCTTTCAGTTATCTTTTACACATTATCTGGGATGGTTATTCCATTTGCTATGGTTTGAATTTGTTTATTATTTTGAGTTATATTAGCCCCATTACTATCAAATCTTTCCGAGCCAGATTTGAAAACTTTTATAATCTTTTTATTCTTAGCAATTTTCTCTCTCATTTGTTTCATGACCATCTCTTGGGCATTCATTTTGCCCCTGAGGGATAAATGCCCACCTTTCCTTTAGTAGTCTTTTTCCAGACTATGGGGGTCCTTCTTGAGCAAGGGTGTACCCAAAGCACTCTCTTTAGGGTTAGAGATAACGCTCTCAGCCCTTTCCAGATTTTGATTATAAGGTTCTAATTCTTCCTGGATTGGAGATTTTCTAGAGAGTAACCTCATGTCCCCATGCGGTTGCTTAACTCCATTTTCTGCTTATATTTAAGTAGCAGGGGTGTTCCCATGCATAAATTTTATTGTTGGGAAAGGATAATTTGGAATCTTTTCCTATTTTAATGGAGCAGCTACAATTTATGAATTGAAAATAAGCTGTGGAAAAAAAGGGGGGACTGGAAATAAGCAGCAACTGCATATTGATAAAAATCCGCGTGGCTCCACAAATTTATTTCCCTCTTTTTTAATATTTGATTTCATTTTTCTTTTTCTATTTTTTTATTGTACAAAATACTTTAAATACTATTAATACAAATTTAAACTGGTTGCTTAAAAATAAGCAGAAAAATTAAGCATTCATGGGGCCATCAACTCCACAAATAACTCCTAAATAAGTTGAACAGTGGCTGCTAGCCAAAATAGACTACGCAGCCGCATGGGGACATAAGATAAGTCTTGGAGATTTCTGGAGAGTAAGTCTTGCTCCTTGAGCTCTAGATTAGTCTCAACCATCAGGGCCAGCATCAAAACCCTAGTATTTCTACTTGGTTCCTCTACAATCGAGGGTTCAGGGTCCAAAGCCACTGAGATTAGGGAGGACTCTTCATTTTTTTCGAGTCCAAACTCTCCCCTACCTTATCAGGGTTGGGGTTTACTTTCTTCTTAAGATTAGGATCCTCATAATGGCCTCTACCAAACTTTCCTTTATTCTTTGATATACGGAAATTTTTCCTTCGATGCCCTTCTTTTTAACATAGAAAACAAGCGTTACCGCCCCCCAAGATTTCAATTTTACAGTTTAAAATAGCATTATCAGTTTCAAGCAAAATTTCCTCAGGGATTTCCACTTCCGGGGTGATGGATAGCAGGATGCGGACATCCATATGAAGAAGGGTATTTCTGGTTTCCTCCACTCTATTTGCCTTCCCGTAATGCGAGAGAAGCTGAGGCAACACTGCCCACAACAATGGCAGAACATTCTTTATGTTAATACACCTAGGATAAGAAAGGGCAAGGATTTCCTCGTTAATCATGTTTGGCAATGGCCCTGAACACCACATTTCCAACCATCTAGAATTCCTTTTCGGTTGCTTTTTTGATTTTCACTGCATCTAAAGAAAATCCAAAATAATCCTTTTGTATCATTCTACAAAACGAATGATGAATCCTTCCACACATTTAAAATCCAGTCATCAAGAAATTTTCGTGAGGGAATTTTATTGCATTCTAAGGCAACAAAGGAAATAGCAACGTTTTTTAATCTTCTTTCCTCACAATCCAAAACTTTCGCCATATCCTCATTAGGAATAAAACAATCTTTCCTAGGGTTAGTAGGAGGGGATTTACCTCTTCCACCCTCTGGAAGTTGGTTGGGCTCTGGGTTTCCATCACCAACCGAAATAAAATTTGTCATTGCAGGAACCAAACACCCCTCGTTCTCTGCGACAATATCTTTGAAGGATTTAGCAGCATTGTTAACCATTTTCGCAGGGCACCATTTAACACATTTTGCGAACCGTTCGGAGGCTTACCCAATATCGGCCCACTCCCTTCCATCAATGGCCTCTGAGTACGTCAAGCCCAGAGGAAGTGAGTGGAAGGCAATGGTTTAATGATTAAACCGACGAGGCTGAGTACGACCGAGGGTTTGAAGAGATACAGGATGCACCACACAAAATAATGATAACCAGAGATAGTACACACATAGAAAGACACACGGAATGAACAAAGCATTGAATAATAAGAACACCAAGGCCAAAAAAGGATTATGCAATGGGAAGAAACTACTCCCTTGATGGCTAACAGCCATCACTAGGCCATCTGTCGTACGCAGAAACCCTCAAACTACACGCTCCTCCATGTCCTTCCCAATTTCTTATCTATTCAATTTTACAATATTAAGCAATAAGGAAATACATGAAATTGGAAACTTTTACCACTTTGATCTTGATCTTGATCTTGGAGTTCATCCCAAGATCATCATTCTCCAATGGTTGTTCCAGACCACCCAATCATGCGGTACCTTTAGGTCCACTCCCATTATGTTAAGAGATAGTCACACGAGTCATAAGCACATTCACATCAAATAAAATGGAAGAAGGCTTACACACACTCCATACACACAATCAACATCACAAGATGGATCAAAAAACCCTCATCCCAATATCATCGTTCCCCAATGGTTATTCCAGACCACCCAACCACATGGTACCCTTAGGTCCACTCCCATTATGCTAGGAGATAGTCACATGAGCCATAAGCAAACTCGCACCAAATAAAATGGGAGAAGGCTTACACACTCCATACGCATAACATACACACAATCAACATCACAAGATGGATCAAAAAACAAATCCTCATCAGGCACAAATACCAATGATATAAAACAAGACACTCACATTGGACACAATCACCAATGGAGTAAATAAGTAATCATCATTAGGAAAATCATGAATGGCACAAACAATACACACTCATATGCACACACACAGAGGCATAAGGATAAGATTCTAGATAGGATGTATGGAGTGTCATCTTAAATCGATCCTTATGAAAATCATTGAAGGAGACATGAAAACCCCTAGTACAAAACATTCAAATTTAATTTCAAAATTAAGATTTTTTTTTTTTAAATGCATATAAAAACCAATAAATTCACATGGACTCCACAATTTTTAAAATTTTAAAATTCAAAAACTAAAAGTACCCTTTGGCTCTAAAAATACATAACACCTATTCTATGAAGTCAATTTTAATTTTTGAGCATTTTCAAAAATTTAAATTTAATCTAATTGCATAAATTGAATACTATAGAGAAATTCCTATGCTCTCTTAAGAGTGAGCATGATATCTAAATACAATAACATAATTAAAAGGAGAATAAATAGGGACTTACCTCAATTTGAATTCACGCCCAAAACAATGAAGAACTTGCAATTTTTCCAATTTGAGAGGATGAAGATCCACACACACCAATACAACCCCATTATTGTCTCAATCCAATCAATTCCCAAGGTTTTACCAAATCAAATCCACACAATTCCCTCAAATCCAAAATTCTCCCATGAAGGGGGTTTGGAAAGAAATCTTTTTGTTCTATTTTTTCACCTTTTTCATATTTTTCCTTTATTTCTTTTATTTTCCATTTTTTTAATTTAATTTACTTTTCTTAGTTGTTTCCATTTCAATAATTGAAAACAAATAAACATTCAACCTCATTTAGTTTTTGCAATTTAAATAATGATGAAAACACATATATGCAACCCATCAGATACAATATTTTCAAAATGATTAACTTACCCCTTATTTTACCCAATTTCATGAAAATAAAACACCAGATAGAAAATTCAATCTTTAACTCGTCAATTAAATTTATGATCAACAAGAAATTTGAAATCATTGAACTCAAGCATATACTAGTAATTCATGAAATATTACAGATTTTGAGATCGCCTCTTATTTAAATCCAAGTTAGCATATGTAATTCACAACACATCTTATACTTGAATTGAGTATAATTAGGTAAAGCAAGGGAAAGGTCTAATGTGACATCTCCAAAATAACCATCATTGGGGAATAACTCAAACCTATGTAGCCAAGTGGAGAAGTAACATTGTGCCTATAACCACTCAACACACATGTCAAGTGTACCTGCTCAATATATATAGCCAAAGAACAACATGATCACCCAACAAGATACAAAATCATAGAAAATATAAATCAATGCATCTAAATGATAAAATTCATTTGAAACACAAAATATAATATGCATATCCATGAATTGAACCATAATAATTAACCCAACATATAAGCATTACATAGGAATACAAAACACCAACAATTGACATGTTGATGAACCACAAATGTCTCAAACATGAGTCATCCAAACAACACCGTGCAAAGAAAGCATTGAAGCTACAACAAAATATCACAATGAAAATGGTGATGTTGATCCACTAATAAAAGGTTGAGATCCCACATTTCAAGGCTACAAATGGGAAGGTAATTGCATCCTCCCCCACTAGGACTAGGCTTACTCTTGGAAACCTACACAAACCAAGGATAGAGTACACCTAGTAATTGATCCTTCAAACATAATGGACCTCACTAGATCCACCATGTACACTCTCACCAAGTCTAGGCCTCAACACACATGCATCTCTAAAGGTGCACAGGGTAAGTGAACCCAACCACTAAGTGTGCAACCACCTCAGAGATTGCTACACTTCCTTACCATTTTCCACCATAACAAGGGAAAAGACCAACTATAGAGTCCAACAAACCATAAGCCAACAAATTCTACTCCAGGATTATCACAACTACTAGGAAATTTTATCTAGCTACTAACTCAACCAAGGAAAGACACAGAACTACAAACCTGATAACTCTACAATACTAACATCCACAAGGCTACACTTCCTATGATCTCTCCCAAGACCAAGGTATTAACCTTCAAATATTCAACCCAAAGCCAAGGAAAAAACATCCCACAAGGCTAAAGGAAACACTACCTCACTATCATACTCACCAAGAGCATGCCTCACTTCCAACCGTTGTACACTCCACGAGGTTCTCTCTCAATTACCACTTAGGGAAAGTGAGGATTTTCTTACCACACTAGCTTCTCAACATGAAAGTAGGGACAACTTTGGGGTTCTTAATAGGAAATCATCTGGGAAGATACCTCTCAAAATAATAATCACAACCAAGGAGGAAACTAAACACTTAACATTACGCCACCATGATGCTCAACTTTGACCAACCTAAGGTTTAAAAAACCAAACAAGGTCATGAAAACATGATCAAAATAGAAACAAAGAACTATTACAAGGCTCAAACACCAAGTACTCTCCAAGGAGAATACAAATGATAGCAAATTCTTTAGACAAGAATTGCATCCTCTTCCAACATTATGCTAGGAACACCTCAAAATTGCTAAGTAGAACTCCTACAAGCACAAGGATAACCTAAAATTGGAAACTATATGTGTGTGTGTTAGAGTGCTTAATAACACACCACCACAACCCAACATTATGTCAAACATAAGTGTAGTTATGGAAATTGCATCCAAAATAACACAATGTGCACCTTCATGCTAATAAATAACACTGATTCACTGTCTACAACACCTCAATCAAACACTTAGCTAATACCGAAACACTAGGAAACACGTTCACAAGACCACAATGCAGAGATTGTGTGTGTGTGTGTGTGATAGAGCACTTAATAACACACCAGCACAATCCAACATTATGGCAAACATAAGTATAGTTATGGAAATTGCATCCAAGACAACACAATGTGCACCTTCATGCTAATAAATAACATTGATTCACTGTCTACAACACCTCAATCAAACACTTAGCTAATACCAAAGCACTAGGAAACATGTTCACAAGACCACAAGAAACAACTTTATGCAAAGATTTGAGCACACATCACTCAATACCAAACATAATGACATTCACATAAATTTGAAAGCCACTCATAGCCAAAAAACCAAATGCATACAAGAATGTCACAATTCCCAAACATTGTACAAAGAATTCACATACATTCACAAGGAGCAAGAAATTTTAACTCAACTAATTCCTAACTAATACATTAAAGCATTAGTATGTTCTTTGTGATCTACTCCCTTACACATTATTTCAGAGGTTCATAATGAACACAATAGAGAACAACACTTAATAGAGAACACGACCAACAATTCTAACTTGGCCACACAAGACCCTCACAAAGGACATGGTTCTTAACAGACGAGGCAAAAAGCAAGACTAGCTCCTTAACACAAGGAAAAGGATTACAAAACACAACATGAAAACATTACAAAAGGTTATGCACGTTTGACACATGCCAAAAGAAAAAAAAGGGATCAAACATCCATTATGATAATGCAATGCAATCCAACACATAAACATCTATAAGCATGATTGCAACATTAAAAAAATTAATCCAAACTTGCAAAATTATCATTATTTCATTTTTACAAACATGCCAACAACCTCACAAGATAGTGTGAAAAAATATCAAACAATTACAATAAACTATTTTCTTAGAAGAGTTTCATCTTAAACATAGATGAATCATAACCCACTTCACAAATTACATCAAAGTACAACTATGAAACAAATACAAGAGCCTCACATAGACCATCTACAAATATTACAATTAGCGATTAAATGAGATCGTAACAAAATTACAAAATAGAGGCTACTTCCTAATATGGAAGGATCACACTCCAATACATAAATGATACAATGAATATTATTATATTAATAATGAGCCACCTCCAAAGTGCTCCAATAAACACAAAGCATAATATCAAATGTCAAACTAAGAACTCCTCTAGCTCACGAGAGATCCTCAAAACAAACCAATGTTGAATAACTACTCACCACCCTACCATATTTCCATCATCAAATGCAATAGATGTCTATGCTACTCTATACAACCCCCAAGCTACAAAGATCATGGATGCACCACTATTAAGGCCAAGGCTCACACACATACAAAGCATGCATAGCAACACTCACACCAAATCAAATACACAACATCAATGTGAAAACTGACACCAAACAAACACAAAGAAATACATGGCACACATGCCAATTAATGCATTTACATTAATGATCATAATTTTTTCAAATTTAAAATTCAAATTTAAACTAGATTTTAAAACATTTATCATTCCTATAAAATGAGTCATAATGATGTCATATGACTCCACCTAACATGGGCACAGCTAAAAGAAAAATATTTCATTTTAAATGCAAAATTATATAAAAAAATTACCTATTTTCAAATTTGCCACCTCGATGATCATATAAAAATTTCCACAAAAACATCTAGAATACACCATCAGAACACTTTGATGGCACAACAAACCTTGTCGAAAAGTTCAATGCAATAGATCCTAGCAAATATATCACATAATACACTGATAACACACTCAATACAACATATATCATATGAATCAGAACGCACACAAAGGGGGCATTACAGAGGGTCTCACGTCATCTATTACTAAGACAATCATCATTAATAAAGATAATAGTTTCCCTTAGAAGCTACAATTCACCCTTCCATTTTGTGGATCCTTCATTAATAGACCCCAATTAGCAAAAAAGTTTGTAAACATGATTACCCTCGCAATATACATGTTTGATATTCACATTGAGATAGGAATTTAAAAACTTGATAAGAGTCCACAAATAGGGTAGAGATAGACCAGCTAGGGTTGTGAGTTTTTAAAAAAACTATTGATAATGTTAAAATAATCCCCCTCAACTTCCAAGTGTTGCAGACCTAGTTCATAGGCTAGCATAATTCCATGAAAAGACACGGAAGCTTCAGCAAGATGGTTGGTTTGAGACCCCAAGTTGACAGAGAAAACTCCCACAACTCCTCCAAGATGGTTCTTCATAATATCACCCACTCTAAGGCCTTGGGTTGCCTTTGGAAGCACAATGAGATGGAAATCAAATAAGTTCTCCTAAATTTTTGCTTGCAGGTAATCATAACATGAACATCAAATTTTGGTCTACCTAAAATTTTGCTTGTCAGTAATCATAACATGGACATCAAATTTTAAGCCTCCCTAAATTTTGCCTGCAGGCCATCATAACTTCCAAGTTGCACTTAATATTAACATAAACCATCATGATCCTTATAATAGGCAATTTATATCCTCCAATCATTTAAATTTACCAGAATGACTCCATTTTTCCCACATGATGGATCCTCAGCATGATAGATGGTTGCCACCATTTGCATTATTTTTAAAGAAATCTAAACAAATATCGATGCCCATAGACTGGAGGCAACATACGATAAGGAACTATAACTCTTCTTCATATGAAGATAAAAATAATATACCAAACCAACCATAGAGAACATTCCTCTCATCCGTAGCTATTTTTCACATATCAGTAAATGACTAAATGTCTTACGCACAAAATAACAAGCAAGGTGTTGAATATAAGATCTCTGTTGCAGTCCCAAGTCCCCTAAACAACAGTAATTAACTTTGTCTAAGATACAGAGCTTTGACAATTTTAGCATCCACAATGAATTTTTCTGTATCTGATAAGCCATCCTAGCTATCTTTGTACATTTAGTTTACCCCACATACTAAATAATTCCACAATTGCCTAAGACATCTAATCACCTTTGCTAATAAAGTTTGTGAATTTTATCACTTGACAATCAAGCTAACTACAAGATAATATGGTTTAAAGTATATGATCATTCTGTCACAAAGCACTCCTGGGTTGAACTGGAGAAGACTTTCAAGAACCCTTCATGAGTATCAATTAAAAATTACTTCACTGAATATCTCAGTCACCTGATATCACTGTTTTAGATGCAGATTCTTCCATTCTGGCTTCATACGTGTAATCCATACTTTTGAATAAGAAAGCCATGTTTTTAAGACTTGCGTCCACTGGACCTCAATTTGGGTAAATGTTCCACCTCTGGGAACCTTTGCCCTATCAGAAGACCTGTTACAGTCCATTATATTAATATAGTCCATTATTTGTTCCATGCCATTTTCAATTATGCTTTTAATAATTCTCCATAAAATATAGTAAATAATATCAAAAAATAGATCAAAGACCTTAAATTAAAAAGTGCAGTTCATTGACATACATAAATATCAAAGAAAAACCAATCCACAAACTTCAGATAGCCCCCCATCATGACACACAAACATTGTACTAGCAAAAAGTACTACTTTGCAATGCTTTGATTTACTCCAGAAAACACAAAATAGTACAGGTAAACAAGAATTGCCAAATTAAAAAATCATGCATCTAATTTTTTAACAAACTAGAATGTCAATATTTTATTAAAGCTATATTACTAGAAATGAGAAATGAGGGTTTCAAGGTTTTTGATGAAGAAATATTTCAGAGGTGGGTTCTTATACATTGCATGAATATTTAAATTTTAAATATCATCGTATCACAAGAAAGTTACAAATTATTCAACTTTATTATTATTACCACTGGTAATACTTTCATATTCAGCCATTACAGGCGTATTCAGCCTCAAGTTTGGGTGAAGACCTCTCTTAAATTGCTCCTCAAATTACCAAAAAAAATAAATCCATTTTCAAATTCATAGTACAAGAGTTGATAAACAACAAACAATGTTCATACAAGACAACAACCTTATTCCTTGCATACTTTCAGTTTCACCACAAGACATCATTTAGTTGACACATATAATATATAGTATACAGCAGAAGATCTGTGTACACCGCCTAGTAGACAGATTAAATAGAAGTCTCTCAATTGGGAACTCATGGTGCCAGATGAAAACATAAAATTATTGTCGACAGATGTTTTGAATTAGTTAGTGGACAACGGAAATAATTAGCTTTGTATTTTTGCTAATTTGGCTGGCCATTTGTTGCAAGCCAGAAACTTTCTGTAGAAAATAGTTCAGAACTTTGCAGCTCCAGGCAATTCTATTTCCGGTAACATAGAATAAATCTAACTACAGCATCAACAGAGCAAATTATTGAACAAAAAGTGACCAGTAGGGAAAATAACTAGCAAAAACAAAAGACAGGTACCACATAATCTGATTACAGAAACGCAATTCACATAAATTAATGGAAACACAATCGACCCAACACATGGCTAACTCTGCAGTAGAGTTGACTTTTCAATGTGTTTGTGTACTCATTAATAGAGTCCTGGTAACATGTCATACAAAACTTACGATTGTATGTTTATTGCTTCACCTTTACCAAAAGACAATCTTTTCATCCTAACATCCTAGCGAGTAGTGACTTTAACTAACTCTATACTTTACCTAGATTATAAATTTATAACAGTTTGAAAAGGTAAGAAATGATGCAACAATCTTTTCTGCAGTCAGCAGTATGTTCTAACTAATAATGTATTTAAGGAGACAGAAGCAGCTAAAATTACACAACAATTTTTGAAAGTGCAGCTAAAAAATGAAATGTCAAGACCCTACCTTTTCCTGAATGGTGGAAGTCTCACGTGCTTTCTTGGAGAAAGTTTCTCCCCTTCCTTCACAGGGGAATTATGTCTTATAAAACAAAGCTGTGTGCATCGCAACAAGAAAAACAAGATTAGATCCAGCCCATCACAACTGAAGCATACAAATTTAAAAGTTTCTATCTAAGAAACCATTTAGTTTCTATCCAAGAAACCATTTACTGAAAAAAATGGATCCTTAAGAAGACAGTGTCTCCAGATAATTTTATCAGATTTAACCCATGCCAAATTATTGTCGGTATCTTTCCAAGTCTGGAATTTCATTAACCGAGGTAACAATGAAATTGAAAGAATTGTCAGATAAAGAAGATTGTGTACTTTTCCTGATTGAGCTTACCATATCAGGGTAAAATACTTGAAAATAGCAAATACTTAACAGGATCAAAATATTCAAGAATAAAAACATTGGAAAAAGTAGCATGAGAGTTATGTCTATAGGGCTAGACTACAGTCTCAGCATAAATATTTCAATTTGAGAAACTATCCCATCTGAAGATGCCTCTTTTAGAGATAGGAGTTCAAGGAAATACAAAGAATGCCACCAGGAGATGTGTTGGCAGATAAACAAAAAAGTAAGGCAAGCAAGATGAAGAAGTTCTAACCCAAGGAAAGGCATGTTGACTTCTGTGATCCTTGTAATCCAAAACTGTTTTGTCATATCTGCATTACTGTCATGTTAGTTAATAGCTAAATGTGGTTGGGTAGTTAATTTGTTGGTAGGCAACTTGGTTGTACAAGAAAGGGGAAATAATGTGATGCAGGAGCATCTTAAAAATTGAGCAATCAGTATCAACCAAAAAAAAAATGTTATTTCTATTTTGTTTGTTGGCTCTAAAGAACTTTGGAAAGTCAAATTTAAATCAATTTCCCTCTCAAATTGGTGCCCAAGACATACTGGGGACTCCACTTGCCACATAAGTCATTGACTTGCAGTCCAAGCACTTGGGAAGAGGAGTCTGAAGAGTTAACTTGGGAGGAGCTGTAAATGGCATGCACCACCCTTGTTTGCATGTCTTCATTCCCAATTGGTGCACCCATGTGAAGGAAGAGTTGCAATTAAGAGAGATGCTTGGATGTCATAGTTGCTACACTGTAGGAGTCTTGTTTGAATCTTGCATGTCACCTTTGACTCCTCTAGAAGAATGGTGCCACTCAAGACTTTGTGTTGGAGTTCCACTGCTAAATTGGATCTTGGCATTGGAGTTGGGTGCCACATTAATGGAGGGGCTCTTACTGTCTCTCTTGGTCTTTCTTGGAAACTCCTTGGAAATCTTCTCATTGTGACACCACATTGAAGAAATTGATAAGAGGACTGAAAAACAAGTTTGGATTAGCTTCCCATATGTTTTTCTTGCAGGTTGAAGGTAGGAAAAATCTCTTGAAGAGTTTGTTTGCAGGTTGGGAGCTCAAAGATGGATTTTTGGCTCATGTTGGAGAGACAATGTTGGGCTAGAGAGTCAGATTTCATTCATAGTTCTTGTAGATGTTTCCATAATGTTGGTTTTTTGTAAAGTGTCACTTGGGAATGTTGTAGATCTGTTTTAGATCAGTCTTGTAAGAGGAAATGCTGCCCAAATTCTCCCATGAAAGTTTGATGTAATCATGTTCCATCTTTGAAATAAAATCAGCATATTTTCTCATGAATGGTATTCATAGTTTGTCTACAAAATCAGCATATTTGAGAATGATTGAAATCTAATTGGTGTTAGTTTTATGATCAGATATATAAAACTGAAAGCAATCAGAAAATGCAGCATTTAAGACAATGAACATAATCAGATACCCTGGGAAAACCCCCCTCTTGAGGTAGAAAAACCCAGCCAATATATCTCTTATATATTGATAGAATAAGAGCAGAAATCTGCTTACAACTCAGGCATAACACAATGCTGATTTGATACAATGAATAATTACACCTCTCTTAGGTGCAAGTACAAATGGATATGTTTCTCCTTATGATCAATCTGCTGCTACAGATGATGAACTGCTGCTGGGAGCGAACTTCTTCTGCTGGGCGCGAACTTCTTCTTCTAAGAAATGCGAACTATGATAATGAACTTCAACAATGATATTGATCTTCCTTGAAGATAAATTCAGTCTTCTTAGAAGACTTCAATCTGCCCTTTAAGAATTCGCTCTTCCATGAAATCGAACCATGAATAAATATAGAATATGAATCAAATACAATGGAGGAGCATCGTGTATATATATACACATGGAAGGAAGGGACGCATCTCTTTTGACCTTCATGTCGGCCTCCACCAAAAGAATTCGTGTCTCTTCAAGTCGGCCCCAAATGATTAATTATTAACATAATTAAATGCAATAAATGAAGCACCTCTTCAAGTGTTTAAATCGACTTCAATAAATAGAATAGCCAACGGGCTATATGATATTTATTGTCACAAGTCGTGGCTGGAAGTGACACCCGATGCTACAACATCAACACTCCCTCTCAGCTAGGGAGGAATACTTCCAGTTGTGCAAGACATATCACCTCACAATGATGTCAACCACCATGGCTACACCCATGTGTGAAAAGAGCATATCACCTCATCGTGATAGTATATCACCTCATCGTGATATCAAACATTATGCCTCTCCCATGTATGGCAAAGGAACATATCACCTCATCATGATATTAACGATCATGGCTCTCCCATGTATGGCAAATGTACATAAGTGCCCATCACTCAATCGTGATATCGTCACCTCATTGTGACATTCACCATGGCTACTCCTAGAGGGTGAAAAGCACAAGTACAAGAAAATCATCACGGACTCTCTCTCGTGATGTTGTCATGGCATCACACACATGACATCCACCATGGCTCTCCCAGAGGGTGGAAAAAAGGGCTTTCACCTTGAAATTCTCTCATAGAGAGAAATGCATTAACAAGGGCTTGCACCTCAAATCTCTCTAACAGAGAGAAATGCATTAAAGCAAGTCTGAAGTTCACTGATGCTGAGACTCCTTCTCAGCTAGGGCTTCATTCTCCACAATACCAAGCTTGTCTCGAAAGTACACAAACTTTACTCTGGCAAGAGGCTTGGTGAGAATGTCTGTCATCTGCTCATCAGTGCTGATATACTTCAACTGGATTGCTTTCCTCAATACCATATCTCTGATATAGTGGTATATGATCTCAACATGTTTGGTTCTATCATGAAACATTGGATTGGCAGTAAGCTTCACACAACTTTGATTATCACAATGAATGACAGTCGGCTCCATCGATTGTCCAGACTCCAAACAATCCTGCAAGGAGCTTCCGAAGCCACACTGCTTCTCGAGCTACACACAAGTTGCAATATGCTCGGCCTCTGCGGTGCTCAATGCCACTGAAGACTGTTTCCTGCTACACCAGGAATTCATCGCAAACCCCAAACTGAAACAACATCCAAAGGTACTCTTCCAATCAGCAACACAACCTGCCCAATCAGAATCAGTATAACCATGCAGATTCAAGTCTACACCAGAAGAATATCTCAAGTCATGCCCAACTGTGCCACGCAAGTATCTCAGGATATGCTTCGCTGCAACTAGATGTATTTGCCTTGGTTCACACATGAACTGACCAAGTGCACTCACTGCATAGCAAATATCCGGTCTAGTATTGACTAGATACATCAATGATCCAATCAACTGCCTGTACATAGTAGGATCCACTAAATCTGAACTAATTGCAACCTCCTTTAACTTTTGAAAATGGGTTTTCATAGGTGTAGATATGGATTTACAATCCATCATACCAAATCTCTTCAAGATGCCTATAGTATACTTCCCTTGACTCAGAATGATCTCATTAGACCTCTGCCAAACTTCTAAACCAAGGAAGTAATGCATGCATCCAAGATCCATTTCAAATTCAGAAGCTAACTCCTTGTATTTGATAATGAGGTGATCTTCTTCAGTAAGAAATAAATCATCAGCATAAAGAACCAAGATCAACTAGATTACCATCTTCTTCAGGTTTCGTAGGCTCCCTCTGAATCTTCAAGTGCTTGCATCAATATTCTAACCTCATCATCCAAGATTGCCTGCAACGCTTGCCTTAGAGAAATGGTTTCCAACACACCTCTATAGAGATTCAGGGCTGTCCTCATCGACCTCATCCCAGATCACTCTATTCTGAATAGATTTGTGAAGCTACCACAGTTAAATCCAGGTTGACTGACTTGAGCAATTCTTATCTCAACTGTTGAAGAGGATCTTCAAGGATTTAGCATCAGGCCTTGCAACTTCTTACTTCGAGAGTCACAAAACTCCCTCTGAAGGTTAATTTCTCCTCTTCAAAAAGATTGATCACAATGACAGCCTGAATAGGTTCTTCCTTTTCGAGAGATGTCTTCAGCCACCAACTCAGTCCCATGGCTGCAAGATGTGTCTTCGTTCTTCAACCTACAGGATGCATCAAGCTCTTCTTGAAAGCAATCTTTTATGCTTCTTGGTTTGTCCTGAAAGCATTAAGAAGAGATTACTAATAGTTCATGGAACTCAACTATCTCGAAGAGAAGTACCATTGCTAGAAGCATACACGATTGACTATCTCAATGTTATAGCATGAATTAATAACTACATAACAAATTCATGAACATTATTCAACCACGCAATACTTATCTCATTGAAATCAGGATCTCCTTAAGTAATCCCAGATAATTAATTCATCATTCATCTTCGTTGATTCTGACATGACTTTCTTCCATTTTTATTGTTCTCAGAAGAGCTAATCTTAGCATAACAAAAGACAATCTACATAGATTTCATTATGCAGTCAGCATATAGAACTAGACTTCTCAAAGAATCGAGGCTCTATCACAGTTCATGCATATATAAAATCAATCATAATCGTAATTTTAGTTCTCCTTTTATTTCAGAGTCACACTCAGAAATTAGCATGAAACAACTTGCAATGAATAATTGTTAATTCTAAAGAATCTTATCCCAATGATCACTATTTACTGGTCACACGCAATCCAAGCAAATGAGGTCAGATTTGCACAACTCAACAAACTGAAATTCATCCCAAATTTAAAAGTATAAACAAAAATACTTATCTCTTTATTAATGTTCCTTGCATTCACCAAGGATTCAGATCTGCTCAAGCTTCTTCCATGTAGATAGGTTCAGATAGAACTTCAACAAAATACTTATTAGAGCCCGCACAAAAATCACAGTGGCTGCATATAAATGAAGATCACAACCTCCTCACTGACAATGCCCAACACATGACACATTTTCATTCCATTTCAGAGATGTCACAGATAACTGCCCAGCAAGAAGGATTCACCAAAAAGATTAAATGTTGAACTCTAGGCAACTTCTGATAGGATCTAAAAATGCCTCTTTACTTTCTTCACAATGTTCGCAATTACATCGACTAAACACAAACAGGGGATGCCGATGAAGACTCTCGGTCAAATGTTGAACTCTAGGCAACTTCTGATAGGATCTAAAAATGCCTCTTTACTTTCTTCACAATGTTCGCAATTACATCGACTAAACACAAACAGGGGATGCCGATGAAGACTCTCGGTCTATTGTCCCGAAATGTGCATAACTTCAATCTAAGTTTCCAATGTCGACAAACTATCTTACTGCAATCAATTTCTGATCAGATCTTTTTCATCGACCCACTCTAATACCATGTTAGTTTTATGATCAAATATATAAAACTGAAAGCAATCAGAAAATGCAGCACTTAAGACAATGAACACAATCAAGTACCCTAGGAAAACCCTCCTCTTGAGGGAGAAAAACCCAGCCAATATATCTCTTATATATTGATAGAATAAGAGCAGAAATCTGCTTACAACTCAGGCATAACACAATGCCAATTTGATACAATGAATAATTGCACCTCTCTTAGGTGCAAGTACAAATGGATATGTTCCTCCTTATGATCAATCTGCTGCTACAGATGATGAACTGTTGCTGGGAGCGAACTTCTTCTGCTGGGCGCGAACTTCTTCTTCTAAGAAATGCGAACTATGATAATGAACTTCAACAATGATATTGATCTTCCTTGAAGATAAATTCAGTCTTCTTAGAAGACTTCGATCTGCCCTTTAAGAATTCGCTCTTCTATGAAAACGAACCATGAATAAATATAGAATATGAATCAAATACAATGGAGGAGCATCATGTATATATATACACATGGAAGGAAGGGATGCATCTCTTCTGACCTTCATGTCGGCCTCCACCAAAAGAATTTGTGTCTCTTCAAGTTGGCCCCAAATGATTAATTATTAACAATAATTAAATGCAATAAATGAAGCGCCTCTTCAAGTGTTTAAATCAACTTCAATAAATAGAATAGCCGACAGGCTATATGATATTTATTGTCACAAGTCGTGGCTGGAAGTGACGCCCGACGCTGCAACATCAACAATTGGTAGTGTTTTATATTAGCAAATTAAAGTATTGAAGAGATGGTTAGGATCAATAATAATTCAGAAGAAAATGTCCTTGAATATCTCTCTAAATCAGATCCAAATTATAGCTTTGATCAATTTAAGTTTGAATACCTAATTTTCCAAGTTTTCCAGCACAACGTTGATCTCTTGATATTGTCTTGAAAATTATTTTGTAATCATGCCTTAGACCCCGTTATATGTTTCTTGGGTGAATTTCTAAGGAGTTGCTGCAAGGGCAAGGCCGACATTTAGTTTATTCCCTACGCTTGACTGCATTAGAATGGCTCTACAAGCCAATATATTGAAATGCAATGAATCACCATGTGAAATTAATATAGAGCTATTATTTTTGTGCAGTCATAGAGTAAAACCAATTTCCTATGCTCTTGAGTTTTGGATCCTTCAAATGGTATCAGAGCAAGGAGGAGATGGAAGTAGGTTAAACTTTTTAGCATTCCCAGTTTATTCTAAAACCTCTATAAACATTTTTCAAGTTTGATCTGCACTTAGTATTTCAGCATACAGCATATAGCGTGCAGATTCATTTATGCAGGCAACAGTAAAGAAAAAGATTTTGGTTTGTTAAGGAACAATGCAAGAAGCCAGATTGATTGAAAGAACTGTGCCATTTCCTTCAATGACGTGAGAAGAGAGTAAGCAGACCACATTCAGCCATTTTTTGGCTGACTTTTTTCTATTTTGTGAGTGGAATTGTGCCAAAAAACTCTACCCAAGTTACATCCAGAAAGCCATGAGATGGTTCAAAAATTTGTTTCAGAGAGAAAGGAGAATTTGAAAGGAGCACTAATCATCCGTATGATCAGTGGCACAGCCCCTTCATTTAGGAGAAGCCACCATAGTTTTTTTCAGTTTGGTTTTTACCTATGTAACCTGGGTATGCCTCCTTGGTGCTTTTCTGAGCAACCCTTACCCAAGACATTTCAGGGATGCAGGGACATGTCCCTTATTCCTGCCATCCAACCAGAAATGGCTATACATCATCTACAGGCAATCAGCCATCCATTGCTGGAAAGCACAATTTTTTAATTAAAAATATCACCATTTTGATTTTAAAAATAGAAAAAGAGGGATGGTTGGGCCCACAAGGCCCCCACACCCCTTTCAAAACCCTAAAATAGCCCTATCTTTAAAAAGAACAAAAAGAGGACAGCCAAATATATTGCAGCCTTTTGACATTTGTGAGCATTGAGCAGTGAGGTTTGAGGAATGGGAGAGAAGAAGAAAAAGAAGAGCAGCAGCAGTGAGGTAGGTTATGTTTCTGAATTTATTTGTCTTTAATAGTTTTGAAAATTGCAAAGAAACGAGTTAACTTAAGGCAGTTCTATTTTTCTTTCAATTTGCACTCTTTTTTCTGTCAAACAACATGGGCAGCAGTGAGGGTAGTGAAAATGAAAATTTTAATATGGAAAAAACAAGAGCTGGGGATTCATTAGGGTGTGGGAGTGGTGTGGGTGAATTGGGACAGCCACATAACCGATTTGAATTCTCTTCCATCCTCTAAAGACCTTAGGCAAGGGGCTCATTCAAACCCACTAAACCTCTTCTACACTTTGTAATAGTTCTAAACAAAAACAAACAAAAATTCAGGGGGGAGTAAAGTTTGGTTGTCATTTGTGCAACAAATATTTCAAAGGGAGCTACACCATGGTATCTAGCCACCTTTTGTGCATTTCAAAACATGGGGTTAAGGTTTGTGAAAAAAAACCATAGCTAAGAAGGTAGAAGCAAGATTTAAGGGTCTGTGAGTAGATTCTACACAATCTACTATGCCATCCATTACTACTAGTGGTGAGGTTTCTACAAAAGGAAAGAGGAAGACTAGTGAGAGGAACACAATAGCAAGGATGTTGAATGTGCAATCACAAGAAGTGGTAGATTCTTGGATTTCCACATTTTTCTTTGCCCACATCATCCTATTTCATATGGCACATTCTCTATTTCAAAGAAATGTTGAAAAATACAAATTCCATTGGTCCTTCATATGTACCCCTTATGAACATAAACTACATACCACCCTCCTTGATAGAAAGTATTATAAGGTGAGTTTGTCGATGGTGAACATAAGGAAAACTTGACTAAGGGCAGGCTCCTCAATTATCATGGATGGGTGGACCGATGTTGGACATCAACCACTCAATATCATAGTCACATGTATAGTTAGCTCTTATTTTCTTAGAGTTATTGATTGTTCAAGGAAAGGCAAGAATGTAGACTTCCAATTTCAAATTTTGAAGGAGGCCATAAAAGAGATAGGAGCCTCAAATGTTGTATAGGTGGTCATCAATTTTGCACATGTAAGTAAGTTGATTGGTATGATGGTAGAAGATACTTACAAGCACACTTTTTGGACCTCATGTTGTGTTCATGCATTGAAAGACATAAGGAAGATAGATTGGGTGAAGAGTGTGATGGCAGAAGAGAGAGATATACAAATGTTCATTTGCACCACCTCACCACACCTCACCTTCTTTAGGAATTTTTCGAAATCCTCAAACCCATGGAAACTAGATATGCCAACTGGCTCTAGGAAAATTCACCGACAAAAAATTCGCCGCCAACAATTCACCGTGGGAAAATTCACCGCCATGACAAATTCACGGCCAAGTCAAATTTTCCGCGACAGTAAAAAAAAATTGGCAGTGGATTTTCCCACGGTGAATTGCAGGCGGTAAAAAAATATTAATGCAGTTAATTTTTCGCTGCGATGAATTGCTAGCGGTGAATTTTACTTGGCTGTGAATTTGTCATGGTGGTGAATTTTCCCATGGTGAATTGTTGGTGGTGAATTTTCCATCGGTGAATTATTGGCGGTGAATTTGCCATATGCCATGCCAACTACTTCATTTTGTTAAAGAGAATGCTTGAGGTGCAAGAGCCCCTACAATTGATAATGGTTGATTGTAACATTCCCCCTTCATGTTTTTCGAATTTTATCAACACAAATCACCACTATTAGCGTTCGCTCCAAATATATATCAGCTTGGAAAGTAACCCTTCACCTTTTGATCACCAAGATCCCAATATGGGCGAGGTGAGAGCATATGGTGTTGGTGATTGTTAGCAACTGGAAAAATGAATTACAAAGCTGCTAAGCGGCTAGCCAACCATGAATGAAAGTAAATGTTGGAAACACAAAGAGTAGGTGGATAACCGACCATAAGCTCGAGCACTTATTCAGCGGGAGCGAAGTTATTACAATTATGAGGCGGCAAGCCAACCATTTAATCCTCACAACCACTTGTTCAGTGGGGGGAAATTATTAAACTTAAATGTGCTGAAATATAAATGCTTCAACCACTTATTCAGTGGGAGCTAAATACAAAACTAAATTGCGGCAAATAGATAAATGACTATTTGTACTACTAACCAGCCTTACAATAAATGAGTTTCAGCTACAAACATGTCAGAATGAATGCCAAATACAACCAATGGTTAAGGACATTATTCTCGACTCTTTTACAATGATCACAATCAGATTTAAGCCTCTAAATATCAGAAAATCAGAATTATTTCGAGTCTAATGAGAAACAGTAAACACAGAAAATCAGACCAGCAAGTAAGAGAATCACCAAATTGGATGCAACTCTTCAAATACAGCTCGTAAAGACTTCATTCAGCAAACAATTGAAGCCTCTAATCATGGCGTCCCATTACCAATGATCAAATGGTGCCAAAATAGCTACAAAACATTGGCACAATTTCCAAAGTAGCCAGGAGGAGATGGTACGACCTCCAAGAAGGGTCGACCTTCTCCCAAAAATCCAAAACTCAATAATAAAATCTGAAAACTTGCAAAACTGGGCGCCCTACATAGGAGAACAGCTTGAGCAAATACCCAGAACCAAATAAAATATGCAAATGAAGCCACGAACATAAATGTGCTTCAGCTAGCACTTCTAGCAGTAATATAAATAGATTATAAACCAGCAATCTGCCTATAATAATCAGCAATAACAGATTATACAACAACAATCTACTATCACAATCAAGATTAAGCTCTATCTGCACCTCTGAGTGAAGTACAGTCTTCAGTCACCATCTAGGAAGCCATAGTTTCAGGCCCGAAGAATGGCATAGAAAGTTAGAGGTACACAATCCTCGTAGCAAATTTTGAACTCAGTTCAGCAACATAACATTATAAAATTTTCCAAAAGATCCTCAACACTCAGCAAAGCATCAATATATAGGCACAATTGGGCGATTGAAGCAACTTGTAACTCCAACCAAGAAAGCTTTTCAGCTTCTCCAAAGGACGTCCACTTCAAATGCATTTTTTTAAAATAAAATATTTAAAGCTCTTTATGCTCTTTCCCAAGTCGTCCCACTTTTGAGGAAATATTAAAACATTAAATGCATTAATAAGGCGTCCACTTTATGGCCCCAACTTTAAAACAACTTTGAAGTCATCGCCTAGGCAAGGGGTACAAACTCAAAACATAAAATTGACTAAGTGTTGAAACTTGGCCAAAGGAGAGATAGAAGCCAATGCCAAAACCATCGCCCAAAATTATTTTGCTAGATATAAATAGTAAGTGCTTGGAAAGGTTGACGGATTCAAATACATGTCACACCACCTTGGAGATCTCTAAAAACCCAAAAACCTTTTTTGCATGCAAGGAACCAGAGGTAAATGCTTGTCATTTTCTTAATATGCATGTTACCTTATCCTGAAGCTCTCTAAAAACCCAGAAATCTCCACCAGACATGCATCAAAAACTCACATGCAAACCTTCAAAACCACCTATAAAAAATGGAAACCCTAATTTGCTCAACTGATTGGCCTATGGGATTTCGAAATTAGGCTAAATCCAACTGAAGAGTGTAGGGCTAAATTTGGGACATTACATTGATCCAAAGCATGGTAGATGGGTGGAGGTGAACACAACCAAAAGAAAAAGTGAAGCAGAAGATCCTTGATGATGGTTGGTGGTCTACTATGAGGTAAAAGGTTTCCGATTTTATTATTAAATTATTGATTTACTAGTGTTTAAAACTTGTCAATTATTTTCATTTTTGTATTAACATTCACTTTATCACTTGATTCATTCTTTTTTTGGAGATTTTTGTTTGTACATACATTTGCTTCTTCCTGTCACCTATTGTGTAGGTCATTAGATATGCCAATACAAGTTCTCCTAGTCTTGGAAAGATTCACGAAATATTTGATAACATGCCTAGGTAGATGAAGCAAGCAATCCATAATAGAGATCTTGATTAGGGATTATATTAAACCCATTGTGTCATGACAATGGAACACTATGAACACCTTGTTGAATATTTTGTCATTGATGTCAAAGGCACATTGTTCAGTAGCGCTATTTGCAAGTCTTCGTGGCATTTATTTTCTACAGACCTTATATACATGGCAATGTTCAAGGGCTACAAAATAAGAGTATTGATGCTTATTTTATGAGTCGTCACAATGGTGGGCACGTCACCTCTGTTCTTCATTGCTGCTGGAGTTCGAAGGATTTGATTTAAAATAATATTCCACTGCTCTTAGAAAGTCTTTGTTGGAGCCATAACTACCATATGTTCAAAATCGTGAGCGCTTGGAGATTTAAGAATGCTAACACGATTTTGTCTCATTTATATTGCCGCGCAAACTCTTCTCATATGTCCGACGTGGTCTATAGGAGCGGTCAATCTGAGGCGCGTTTCCTTGTGTAACATCTTGTTAATTTAGTGATGGTGGCTTGTTTAATTTAAATACCTCTGACTCTATGTTTGGATGACGGCTCCTTCATGAGCAACGGCTTCAATTCTATTCTCTTTTGACATGTCTAATTGTAGCGACGGATTTTGTGTATAAGAGGATATTTCAAATTCATGGAGGTTTATTCTTGGCACAAAAATATCATCATCGACACATAACGTGAGTTCTAGATTTTTAGTGATGGGTGCGTTGGAGTAGTGGGAGTCATGTGAATTTTTATCAAGCCTTTGTTTGTTGCCTTCGTTGCATTTTCTTCAAATCGGCATCGCCTCTTCTTGTGTAGTGTGAACATTTAAACTCTTGCATTCATTTTTCTTAATCGAAGTTCATGTGGGAGTAGTGCCATGCTATCATGTTTGTGGATGTGCTCAATTTGGACGTTATGCAATTTCAAGTCTAAACTGAATATGTGTATCAAGGCGTTGTGTATGAAGCATGTGAGGATTTATGAAGAGTGGTTTATGGATTGAAGTGTGGTTTGGGGCAATTGAGTTGTTCATATATAGTATTCATTCCTGTATCTATTTGTGCGGATATGTGATTGTGAGGTGGTTGGTTCTACATGTTATGAAGAATGTTAAATGGGAAGGAGTTAAGGTCTGGTTGCAGATTTAGTTTTCTGAAATCAAAGAAATTTCAGAGTTTGATCAATGATTTCATTTGCAAGCATAAGTGTCTCAGTTGATGTGCAGATTGTATTGAAAGTTAAGAATCAAAGTTTCAATGTTGTGATAATAATCAGCAAGTTGGTGCTCACGCTAGAGTTGGTGCATCAGTTGCTCGAAGTTGGTGCTTCCAGTGAGTTGGTGCTCACTTTTGTAATCTGGAGATTGTAGTCTCTTGGGTTGGTGCCCATTTGAAGTTAATAGAAGCAATAGTTTTGTTGTAGTTTTTTACCCGAAAGGGTTTTCCATGTGATATCGATGTTCATCTTGTCTAATGTTTTCTATTACTATTTTGATTGTCAATTCATATGGTTTTGAGTTTTAAAGTTTTAAAATACTAATCCCCCCCCCCCCCTCTCTATATTTTCTATGTGCTCTTCACACCTCACTTCAAATGGTAGTCTATGCTCTAAATCCAAAATGGTGTGCACCAAGGACTAAAATAGTGCTTCTTGATGATTAAAAGGTGAAAGAAGGGTTCATGAAGGCCTTTCAAATGATGTGAAGCATTGAGGATGCAATTTTACCTTGAGGCAATCAATTGCCTTTGTCAATATTTGGGGTCCAACATTCAACAAACAAAAGGTGAAAACAAATAGGTCTATGATAACTCAATCTAACCCTATTAAATCATGGACACAACATGGCAAGAACTTAGTAGAGTTGAGAATGCCTTCCATTCACCTCCTTTCACATGTTGCTAGCTCCTCTACTACAATGAGAAACTCGTCCACATATAGTTTCATTCAATAAGTCAAGAGGAATAGAGCTACCTCTCTATGAGCGAAGAAGTTGGTAGCCATGCATAGAGCTTTGCAACTTCAAGATCAACAAACTCTAGCTACACGATGAGATGCTAATCCTAAAGATGCCACCCATATTGATAAGGAGGTACAAGAAGGATTGGTTGGGGTTCCAATAGATGAGACAATCCCTCATATTGGTAGTGACTCAGATTTAGACTCTGATTTTGGTTTAGGCAAAGATGAGGCAATGGCATAGCAGCAATAGATCTAGTTGTCTACATTTTGTCATTTTGTGGTTGTAGCCTTTTGGCCTTTTCTTTGTGTTGTATATGTGTTAGAAATTAGGATCTTAGGATACTCATCATTATAAACAAGATATAAAATAAATAAAATGATAATAATACAAACATAGATTTTACACATTACACAAGATATACATGGGGAAAACCCTTTCGGATAAAAAAGCCCATAAAGCATCATTTTATTAAAACACTTATAATGTAATGGTCTATTATAACATAGACCAAACCTGGGGAACACTTCTCCATACTTCCACATGTCCAATAATACCTCATGTGTATAGTGATATAGTTCACAATATAATCTCCAAATTCTACATCTCTCAAATGAGAGAAAACCTCCTTAAATATAGGAGCAAGGGTGATATAATACTTGAAAGGGTATTAGTCACACCTATTCAACAACCCCCATTCATAGATAATCAATAATCTAATTATTTAGACTATAATTATTTCAAATGTGATATGCAAGTAATAAGCATATAATATATAAGGTTTTATAACCTTATATTAGAACAATATATAAATGTTATAAGGGTATGACCCCTAATAACATTATGTTCTAACAATATGCACATTGGTAATGCAAACTCAAACGATTAGACACTAAAATTTTGTTAATTTGTATGTCAATTCATATAAATATGCAATTTAACTCTAATGTTTCATAATATGGTGAATGACTTATCATATGAATATTTGAAAGTTTCTATATATTTTAAAATTTTCCCTATCTTTTTAATGGTCTCCCCCATAGTTCACATACTTGGTCTCAATTCAAACTCAACAACCCAAAAAAAATTGACTTGGCAAAACTTAACAACTTAAAAAATTACTTAAATTTCTTTTCAAAATGCAAATTTTATGCCAATAATTACAAAATTTATCAAATTCGTCTATAAGACATTGGGGAATTGTTTTCTATTAGATTTGAACACAAATAGAGTACAAAATCGCACCATCATGCAAATACAATAACTAATTGATAACTATTATGAATTTATGATGATTGTCTTTAAAAATCATCATCATAAATTGCATATCTGGGCAAGTTACAAATTACAAGATTTTACAACTTCCTCTTCCCCATCCAAGTGAAAAAATGGGGATAGCCCGTTAAGCCCTCAAACCTGGTTGTGGCTCCTAGCTCATCCTAGAAGGTTGCACCTATGGCTCCACCTTGCTACTAGATGGCAATGACTCCTCTACCTCATGTTGGACATCATCTACATCGATATCATCCAATCCGATCTCTCATTCTTTTACTACATCCACATCCTCCATAGCCCACCTCTTGAAATCAGTAATCTTGTCCTCTTTAAACAAAAAGGACTCCTCAGCCTACACGATTTAGTCATTATAGGAAACAATCTCATCCAAATCAATAAAATCCTATAGTTCGTCCTCCAACTTTTTTTTGTGAAGCCAAAGGTTGTATTGACGTGTTGTTGATACAACTTATTGTGCTTCTTAGCGTCAAAAAAACCCAATTGCACCCACAACTAAAAGTTATGCAAGGTTGAGACAAAATTCTAGGGGCTAGCTTTTGAAAATTTGGGATATTTCTATCCCAATCATTCCACCAAAAACCGACAAACAAGATATTCATGATTTTGTACACAAACAATATTTTATTAATAATTGTAATTTGTAACTTGTAAGATATAAGTAAAGACTCCAATTTTTGTTAACTACTATATAGGTGGATCTTCCTTGGATAGCTTGTAGCAAAGAAAAAAATCCTTCCCCTATCTTGCTTATAATTCTACAACTTTAAAATTATCCTCCATAACCTCCTCATTAGCATTTGTGAACTTATCAAAGAAAAACTTAGGGTTGAAGTAGTAACCCACCGCATGAATAAACTAGTGGAGTTGATTGTTCCACCTCCAATCAATGATTTCCCAAATAGAATCAAATCCACCTCTATCCCCAATATAATAGTTTTGGATGACCTCTTTAGCCCTATCCAATGCATCATAAATGTATCCCATTAGGTTCTACTTCACATCTATCAAATGTAAAACTCTTACCACAGGCTACAACACCTAAAAAGTACAAACAAATTAAAATTACAAGTTTACAAGGTAAAATTAATGAAAATATTTTAAATTTTTGAAAAATAAGGAATTTAAATTGAATTTAGAAGTTACCTTGGCAATTTTTGTAGTTCTCTTTGCAAAGACGTTATAAAAAACTCTTTGTGATCCTCTTTCCATCTATCTTCTTTAAATATGTTGAGTTTCACAATGCTTGACTCACAAACATCTACTTCAAGGATGTCAATGAACTACACATGATGCTTTGCAACGTTAGAAAGTTAATTGCAAACCTTGTGACACCCAATAGCAAAAGCTCTTTTACTTTGGTGTGATCTCTCATCAAGTTGAGAACCCAAGGGTGATTATAAATATATGTTGTGATGTTCCTTACATCTCCTATAACTAATCTCGTGCAACTAATTTTGTCTATGTCCTCCAAAAGAAGGTCAAGACAATGTGCTATGCAAGGGGTCCAAAAGAATGACAACTATCTCTCTTGAAACATTCTCCCAGCCACCACATGTATCATTGCATTGTCAATGAAAAATTAAACCACATTCTATGTGCCCACCTCTAAAAAAATCTCCAACATCAAACTCAAAGTTTCTACATTCTTTATTTTGTTGGAGGCGTCAACTAATTTCAAGAAAATCAACTCACCATTTGAAGCCACCAAAAAATGATGAGAATCTAGTTCCTGTGCACCTCCTTGCTCCACCCTATACCTTGCAGGTAAGGTTGTGATCTAAGTATGTTTCTAGGGGCAAAAAAGCCTTATGACCGAGCTCTTCTTGAGCTAGATGAGGCGGATGTGTCACTATGCATAGATCGTGACTAGAGCCCACAATACCTATCATATCTACATTGGTTTGTGTTGTTGAATCAAGATTAACGGTTGCTGTTATGGCTTCTTGTGCCCTCACCCTCTCTAATTTCTTCTCATCCAACAATGCAAGAAGTGTTTGCATTTGTCATTTTACCTCTTCTTAGGCATTTTCACATGGCTTGTTGTCATGGTTAGGAAGCCTACAATATGGTATTTGATGTAATTGATTAAGCTTTTTTTTACATAAGATACAAATCATACTCCTTGATATTAGTCCCATTACAACATATTTCAAAGTGGGGTCACTGTTTCCATTGAGCTTACTTCCAACAAGGCAACTTCCACTTCCTGAGTTCAAAAACTTGATGCAAAGTTGATGCCATTGTTTACTAACTTGCAGCATTAATAAAGACAAAAAAGTTAACAATAATTTGAACAAGAATTTTCTTTTTGATCATATTAATGCATTTCAAATGTTATGCAATAATTGAATAGCAGACGCATTAATTAATTTGACAAAAATAACATGTTTTTACCATAAAGCATAAACCCTATGTTCAAGAAAAAAATAGTAATTTCATAACACAAACTTGTGTAAATCAGCAATAAAGTTACATAAATCAAATTCAATGGATTTGAATTCGTAAAATTTACATGTTATAAAGAATTTAACATTCTAGAAATATTTCATATGCTTATAGAAAAAGGGAAAAACAAATAACCAACCTACAAACCTGAAATTCAATAAATTTGCTCTTCAAATCTGCTATAAAATCACTCCAATTTGCTCAAGAATACAGAAATGCAGGTGTGATCCATCATCTTGAGCATGTATAGCTTATAAAGCCAAGAAATTGCATTTTTTTCACATTTTTTCCATTTGTTTTAAACATTAGCTTCTTTTAACTACACGGAGTTGTTTCTACACTCAAACTTGCCGAGTACTCATGTGAGTTCCAAAACAAAATTCGCCCAAAAACTTGACATTCAAACTTGGCAAGTTTACCTTGAGAAAACTCGACACAAAAAAGAATCTAGCAAGTATTTAAATTGTCTCCCCTACAATCCCCTAAAAAAGGCCTCCTGTCCCCCTACCTTCCCGAAAACCTATCCCCACCTTGGAAAATTCATGGAACATAACTTTTCACTAGTCATTTTATGTCTTTTTTTGCTGCACCCACCAAACTGAAATTTTCATTTGCTAAAGGTAATAGGTAGTTTGTTGGAGGCATGAGGATAGATTTCCTTTGCTTGGGTTTATGGTACTGATTTTATTTATTTTTTTACAAGTTTCAATAAGGAGTATTATAATAAGCTTTTTGCTACAATATGGTGGATAACAAGATTGGCAGCGAGTTTATTTGTTAATGCATTCAATTGAGGAACACTGTGTGCTACATTCAAATCTTACAAAGGGTGTTCTATATAAAATGTTCTTGATGTACTCCATAAATAATCATAGCAGCATATATCTATAAGTTTTGAGGATTTCCATATCCATTGAATATTTTATAATGAAATTTTGGGCCACATTATTATAGAACTCTTCTAGTGGTGTTAAAAGGGTTCATATTGTAATGGGTGCATTATCAATTGAAACAGATACCCTTATCTTTTGCAAATAGGTGTTTTAATTTGTATCACATTAATGTTTGTGCTCATGAAACACTCAATGATTTGAATGTTGCATCTAGCACATAGAGTGTAGGGAGGTCTAAGAGAAGGTGGGAGGATCCACTAAAGGATGGAGGATCATTCTTACCTTGGGTTAGCTTTATGCTCAGAGATTAGGTTTACTACTTGAGGGGCATTTTTGGTAGAGTAGTTTCATTTCCTATTTTCAATATGGTGTTTCAACTTGGTGTTTAGTTTTGATTTCCCTTTTTGAGAATTGATAAGGAGAAATAGTCTAGTAGAGTTATGTAATTTTGTTTCCCACCTCTTGACTAATGGGGGAAAGGTTGGTTTCCATGATCAATATGCGAGTAAATGAACCTTTGATAGTTGATACATGTTGCCTATGCCAAAGATGTATGGCAAAGTGTGGTCAGCTGATTTGTGTGTGGTTGAGAAATTGGGGGTCAACTGTAAGTTAAATTTTGAGACCATGGTAAGTTAACACTACACACACAAAAATAAGCCTAGTTGTAAATTAGAAACTTCAATCAAAACAATATACCTGAGTACAATAACCTACAAACACACACCATGAAACTATGAATAACAAACACACAATTTATATACCATCAAACTTAAATGAATTACATTGCACTCAAAATTGATCTCTCTCTCTCTCTCTCTCTCTCTCTCTCTCTCTCTCTATATATATATATATATATATATTCTACTCTACACTCAATCATGCACCTTAGGTCTCTTTTATGGAATAAGATGAGCTACTAGGATTTACATACAACAATCTCAATGGAGCAGCAAGTTAGGAAAAGAAGCTTTATCCTAAAAACACTAAAGTAGAAAGCAAATAAAGCATAAGACAAGTGCCTTGTCCTAGAAATGAGAATGGCATCTAATCTTTAGAATCCCTGTAATGTCTACCCTTTTTATTTTTTGAAGAAAATTATCAACCAATGATGCCACAACAAAACTAAAACAATTAACATGTATTCATGCTATAACATAAGCACTGGAAGGTTTGCATATTAAAGACTTCTGCTGTTGCAATTTATAATGTTGATTACATTCATTCAAGTCACAGCTGTTACAACAATTATAGCTCTGAATACAACTAATGAATCACTACGAAATATCCAATCCAATAACCACCAAACAGAGTGTAAATACCTTGGAATGATGCATCATTGAGCCTAATCAAACCTGCTGTAGCAAATTGCAGAGATCAGTAGCAAACAGCAGTCCCAAGTGATCATTCCACTATCAATAAAGACTACCCAACTGGAGTTACAGACTTTCCCAGCCTCTTTGTCACTCCCAACGCATTGAACAGAGCTAATGTCAGAGATTTCAGACCTGCTGTAGCAGGATAATGGGTACAGATTTCTCAAGCAAACTCAGAAATTATCATTAGTCCATCATCAAGATGCCTTCCATCTGCAGCAACAGGTTAGCTCAGTACCTTCAATTCCCAATAATCCTTCCTATACTGCTCAGACCTGTGAAACAACCCTCAACCAACAAACTACAGTCAAATCCAATGCCCTTTGCCACTCAGACCATCTGAAAACAACTCACAGGGGTGCTGTCATGCAGGGGCGATTCTGGAATAAATTCATATTTAATTTGTTTTATTACAAAACTATCAAATACCACCAGCTATCTTCCCAATGGATCAGGGCGCCACTCCAGGAAAGAAATTGCAGTCACAAAACACTCTAAAGTCTTGGCTCAAACTCCAAACACCTCCAAAACCTGGACAACCTGCTGAAAGGGGCGATTTCTCTTGTAAAATAAATGCCAGCTGATCACCACTAAAATTTATTGCAAAGGAGATCAATGGAAAAATACCCATAATCACCTTGTCCACCATTGAGATTATATGAGCAAAAAGAGGGTACAGCCTGTGGTAGAAGTAGCACAGCCACACTTGGAATAATCTTCAAGCTATCATTAAAAAACACTCCAAAATGCTTTGTAAATCATTACCAAACACTCCCAAAAACATGCATTCAAAAACCTTGAATTTTTTTTTTTTTTGAAACCCTAGAAACCAAAAACTCCATGAAATACCAAGATGATTCCTGCGTGAAATCACTCTACCAACTAGGGAGGATCTTTCACCACCGAAATGAGTGATTTGATGAGGGTCTTCGTCCTCAAGCAATCCTTGGAAGAACTTCTCCATTCACTCCAGCAACATCTTGTTATGTGTGCAAACTTGAATAATACAAATGAGAGCCCCACACCTCCATTTTTGCTTTTCCATTGCTTTTACAAAAAAGCACTTTTTTTGCTTTTTCGTTGCTTTTCCAAAAAAACACTTTTCTTTTTTGCGAAAAAACACATTTTTGCTTCCTCTTTTTTTAAATTAACTTTAATAATCTTTTCACTTTATAATATTTAACACTAAAGTAATATTTAAATTTTAAACACTACTTTAGTGTAAATATTAAAATATTTCCAACCATTTAACAAAAAGCATCAACGAGGCATCCGAAACAAAAACTGATTGCACCAAAGAACTTCTGATGGCGAGGAGAGATGCTAGGTGCCAAAACGGGCACTTACTAAAAATAGCCAAAAATGCAAAGAGAACATCACCACCAACCTGAGGGCCAATAGAACACCAACACACCACTGGACGCTGAGAAAACCCACCAAAAAATGTTTGTTTGCTTTTCCGTTGCTTTTTCGAAAAAGCTTTTTTTTTTGTTTTATTCCAAAAAAGCACTTTTTCTTTTTCTTTTTAAAAATGAACTTTAATAACCTTTTCACTTTAGAATATTTAACACTAAAGTAATATTTAAACATTACTTTATGACTTTAGTGTAAATATTAAAATATTTCCAACCACTTAACAAAAAGCATCAACACGGCATCTAAAACGGAAATTGATTGCACCAAGGAACTTTTGATGGCGAGGAGAGATGCCAGGTGCCAAAACAGGCACTTACTATAAATAGCCATGTTCTCCAAGAAATGTGGAGAACAACCCAAATGGCCAAAAATGCAACAAAGAACATCACCACTAGCCTGAGGGCCAATAGAACACCAACACACCACCGGATGTTGAGAAAACCCACCAAAAAGCATTTTTTTGCTTTTTCGTTGCTTTTCAAAAAATCTTTTCTTTTTCTTTTTCGTTGCTTTTTCAAAAAAGCTTTTTTTTTCCCAAAAAGCACTTTTTTTTTTTCTTTTTTAAAATTAACTTTAATAACCTTTTCACTTTATAATATTTAACACTAAAGTAATATTTAAACATTACTTTATGACTTTATTGTAAATATTAAAATATTTCCAATCACTTAAGAAAAAGCATCAATGAGGCATCCGAAACGGAAACCAATTGCACCAAGGAACTTCTGATGGCGAGGAGAGATGCCAAGTGCCAAAACCGGCACTTGCTATAAATAGCCATGTTCTCCAAGAAATGTGGAGAACAACCCAGATAGCCAAAAATGCAATAGAGAACATCACCACTAGCCTGAGGGCCAATAGAACACCAACATACCACTGGACGCTAAGAAAACCAACCACAGAGCTCTCCAAGAACCTTGGAGTCCCCTAACCACCTCCAATTAGCCTACGGGAAATCTAGAATAGGCTAACTGATGCAACAGCTGACTAGGCTTGAGAAGGGGACATTACAATCCCTCTAAATATAAGAAAAATGTTTACATGCTAAATAGAAGACCTGCACTCAACTAAGAATAGAAAAAACAAAGCTACTAATTTATATGCCTTGCTAAAGGAGAACACCAACCAAGCAACACATTAAAAAAACTAGCATTCACTTTTGTAAGGAAAGTGTTCTCCATCAAAATTAATCTCTACTTCAATGCTTTTCCAAAATATTCACAATCTACAAATCTAAGGGAAACTTAAGAACCACTACACCCTTCTAAACTCTACCTATGAGGAAACAGTACCAAATGTCTAGATGCTTGGAGTGATCATGAAACACTCAATTCGCACATAGCTTGATGCAACTCTAGTTGTCATTGTACCCTATCGTCTACTTCAACATCTAATCACTAACTTTCGCTATCAACTTGAGAAGTTGGATAGTCTCACAACTAGCAAGGAGCCTGCTATGTGTTCTCCCTTGGATGAACTCAATGCTACTACTACCTACTTCCTACCAAACCAAGATATTATACTTGACCCCAAGCTAAAACATGATCCTAAAGTTCTCTTCCTAGCACTAACATCACTCACCCAGTTTGAATCCGCAAAGTCATGCAATGTTAACTTCATTCCAACATATTTAAACCATAATGAATTGTGTCCTTCAAATATTGAAGCATATGCTTTGCATCAATCCAAGGAATTCGCCCTAGTTCAACTAAGGATTGGCTCAATGTATTCACAACAAAACAAATATTAGGTTAGTTATTCACCAAATACATCAAGGAACCTATCAACTTCTTGTACACCAAATCTGATTATAAATTTGGAGTTAACTTCAAATTTCAAAACTATTGGAGTAACAAAGGGCTTATACTCCATCATATTAAATCTCTTTAGAATCTCTAATGTTTAATTCCATTGACTATGAAAGGCTTCTCTTGTACCCTACCACACCTCAAGATCCAAAAAACAATGCATAAGGCTATTCTTCATATCAAAAAAGTAAGCAACTCCCTCCTGCACCATGCTATGAGTTTTTCATTGCTACTTGTCAAGATCAAGTCATCCACATACAAGGACTAAAGCTAAAAGATCTACTTTATCAAATAAATAGTAAATTAGGATTTGCAAGAATTTTGGTGTAGCCCAACTTCAACAAGTACTCATCAATTCGTGAGTACCAAGCACATGGTGCTTGCTTCAACCCATATTTGACCTTCTTCAACTTGCATACATGAGTCTCTCACCCATGCACATCAAACCTCTTAGGCTGATTGATATACACTTCGTTCTCTATTTTTCCATTCAAAAAATTTGTCTTTGCATCCATCTGATATAACCTAAATATGATGCAAGAGACATAATTACCCTAACATAAGTGTATCTTACAATTGGAGCAAAAGTCCCATCATGGTCAACTCCCTCTCTCTAAGAGAAACCTCATGAAATGAATTGGGATTGGGCTCTGTACCTTTATATGATCCCATTTGCTGCATGCTTCATCTTATCCGACCACTTGGAACCAACCACTAATTTGCCATTTGGTCTTGGCACAATCTCCCAAACAACATTATGTATAATGGAGTTATACTCCTTTGTCATGGTATTTCACCATACCTACTCTAAATTTGCCTCACCAAAACTACAAGGCTCTACATCAATGATGGAAAATATCAAAGCAACATAACTTGGAAACTTCTTAGGGGGATGAATCACTTGGAAATAAGCCATTGGTTCTCATACTTGTTCCTGTGCCTCCCATAATGTTTGAGTAAGCCATCTAGGCTTCTTGGTTGTATTAAAGCCAATGAGGTATTTGTTGCTAAACTAGAACTTAGTTGAACTATTGGTACTGCCTGGACAAGAATTTGTTCACCCTAATCAATCTCCATATGACGCACCTAAGACATACAAGATCAAGATTGCTTATTTCAAGTCTCAACTCACTACAATCTTTCGTTGTTGTGAAACATAAACCTTACATGCCTTGGAAAACTCACTATATCCCATAAACACAACTTTCAAGCTGGAGGGTTCAAGTTTCATCCTCTTCTCCTCTAACATATGAATGTAGACAAGACTCCCAAACACCCAAAATGAGAAACATCAAGTCTCTCTCCTGTGTAATCTTCCTCTACAATCTTGTCCTTCAACACCCTATCAGGGCACCTATTTAGAATGTAAGTAGCACAATTGCATGCCTTTTCCCAAAGAAACATGTGCAAATGTAGGCCATGAATCATGGCTTATGTGTCTCTATAATGGACTTATTCTTCCTGTCTACAACCCCATTCTATTTTGGATTATAAGGCACAATCAACTCCCTCTTGATTCCTATGTCTTTGGAAAAGGCGTCAAAATCCTTGGAGCTATACTTGCCTCCATTGTGAAACCTCAAAACCTTAATCTTCCTTACCTTTAATCTTGATTCTCTTTTGACTCTCCAAAGAGCTTTTAATTCTTGGAACTTCCCAAAGACCTCATATTTGGTCCTCAAGAAGTAGATTCAAATTTTCCTTAAGGAATCATCATTAAATGAAACATAGTAAATGTTTCCTCCCAATGAAGTTGCTAACATAAGTCCCCACTTATCTGAATGAATTCAAATCAAGAATCCTCTCTATCAATGCTCACTACTAGGGAAAGCAATCTTGGCATGCTTGCCAAGTGCACAACCCTTGCACACTCCCATCTTCTCTATCTTGAAGTTAGGCAATCCTTACACCATATCCTTCAAAAGAGATAATGCTCCACTATACAAGTGACCAAATTCTTATGTCCAATCTTGTACAACTTGTCATTATCATGTATAAAGGCTCCATTAGCAATCAAACCATAAAATCCACACTCACACATACCTTTGGCCAATACTCAACCAAGATCATAACGATGATCTCTCATAATGACTTTTTGACCATCAAACTCAACCACACACTTAAGATGATTGTAACGAGACTCGCCAGGACTCGGCGAGTCCCGAGTCGAGTCACCCTGGCTGAGTCCTGGGGGCTCGAACTCGGACTCGACCGAGTCATGCCGAGTCCTAGTTGGATTCACCGAGTCTGGCGAACTCACCGGACTCGCCAAGTCCAGGCGAGTCTCGTCAGCAGGACTCAACAGGCAAGGTTTGAAAAGCGTAAAAAATTACATGAAATTTGAAGTTTAAACTTTTTTTTTTTACTTATTGTGAATGCAAAATGATGTATGCCATGAAGGTTTGTATTGTTTTGGAGGTTTTAATTTGGGCTTGGTGGCGAGGGCTTCGCCCCTTGACCTCGCCCTGTATCCGAAAGAGAGTGCACTCAAGTTGCTGCCCCAGGACCCCGCAAGTGGAGCTACCCCTTGACCCCGCTAGGGACACTGCCCCCAAACCCCCGCAAGGGGCGTTGCTCCTTGACCCCACAAGGGATGCTGCCCCTAGACCCTTGCAAGGGGCGCTGCCCCTTGACCCTACTAGGGTCACTACCCCAGACCCCCACAAGGGGCGTTGCCCCTTGGCCCTGCTGGGGTAACTACCCCCAAACCCCCGCAAGGGGCGCTGCCCCTCAACCCCACTAGGGGCACTGCCCCCAAACCCCCACAAGGGGCATTGCCCCTTGACCCCACTAGGGGTGCTGCCCCTTGACCCCACTAGCGGCACTGCCCCCAAACCCTCACAAGGGGCATTGCCCCTTGACCCCACTAGGAGCACTGCCCTTGACCCCGATAGGGGCACTGCCCCCAAACCCCCGCAAGGGGCATTACCCCTTAACCCCACCAGGGGCGCTACCCTACACCTATTGGTGTGTGTTTTAATACTCACCGAACACAGAATAAAATGCCCAAAGACACTTTATCCTCTCTTGAACAAAGTTGTTGCATATGCTAAGATTGCAAAGAAGATCATATAGCAACTCCAAGGTTTCTTTCGTCAGGTCATGACACGTGGATAAGATCAGTGGGCATTGTGATATGCGGGTATCACAAAGGGACTTACGTTAGAATTTGTTCACAACCTAAGGACTTAGATTGTTTTATCATTGAATGCTCTTTCCATTGGGTATATTTCAAATTTCCAAAAAAAATGTAAAAAGATGAGGGCTTAGAAGTCTAAACTAGGCCTAAGAACTCAAGAGACAGCAATGATTGGATGAAACAGGAATAACCACACTTTGTTTCGCCTCCTTGGGACAACTATGCAAAGTGGGTGCAATCTTCAACGAAGGTGATAATAATTTTCATGTCTGAACTAATAACTATTCAAACTGAAGTTAAGCATCCATAATTTTAAGAGCTCAGGCTAACTTTACGCATTGGATACAAATCATCTATCCAAAGAAAGTATGAGCTAAATTTCATCAATCACTGCTATCAGATCTTTCATTCACTAACAAACATTCAAATGGAAATGCTAAATTAACTTTAATCTAAGTGTTGAAGGAGAATATGTAAACCTTGCACACCACTTGAAAATAAAAGTGATTCTAAACAAATCATGCACAAGAGCTTTTATTAATGGAAATGGTATAACGCAACAATCTCATACTACTCACTTCACACTTTACAAATGAGGGGCGAGCTCAATTTATAGGCTCCTAGATTACAATTCAATGGCCAAGATTGATTTTGAATCAACGGCCGAGATTACAAAATAAAACCCTAATGAGGGCTTGTCATAATTAACTACCTCTCGACCAATGAGAAAATTACATTTTGGGACACTTGTCCTTCTTGCTATATATAAACCAACTCCATGGATAAGTCAGGTTCGTTGAACCTAGACATGTTGACTTGGAACAATTTGATTGGTTAGAAGATGACGAGGCACCACCTCAGCGTGCTGGATGTCCTCCTTGGTCTCCTTGTTCTTTTTCCATGCACTTGCCTTAGAATATCTTTCTTTGCCAACGACTCTGTCCTTTGTGCTTGTTTCTTCCTAGCTTTGATCTTGGATTTCCTTTGAGATTTTGATTTCTTCTTCTCACTTGCATCTGAATCTTTGAGGTTTGGAAGTCTCCCCTTAGAGCAAATGTCTAGACTTGAAGATTTTCTTTCCTGATTGCTTTGAAATTCCTTCAAGTGCCTTGAATTTGGAGAAAAACTCCCTTGTGCTTTCACCAAAATGGAGGAAATTGGAACTTTCTTTGTGAATTATTTCCCATACTTAGCCAAATTTTGGCTATTCAATTTCATTTAGTAACGCCTTCATGTGGACCATCCAACACTTAGCCAAGATTTTGGCCATCTTTATGCTCGAATGAACTTTTCTTGTGGATTCGTCTTCAATTCTGAGTTTGGCTTGTGCTAAGTAGGGCAGACTCCATCCTTGGGCAAGAATTTTATTCATTTCCTCTTTATTCCTCTTCATTTTTCTTGTTTTCTTTCCAACAATCAAAATTTGATCCATTTATTGTAGGAAAATTCCACACTTAGCCATTCTTTTGCTTCCTCTTGGCAAATTTTACCATGTTTGTTTCTAACCTTGGCAGACTTGGCTGTGTCTTGGACATCTTCAATTTAGCCTTGGCAAACTTCATGATTGGTTGGCCATGTTGGGCAGAGTTGCTCATTGCTTAGGGAATTTCCTTGACACTCAACCAAATTTTGAAATTTTATTCTCCAAGGTATCAACACTTAGCCAATTTTCTGAGTTTTCCTTGGCGGACTTCATAGTTGTTGCGCCACTTTGCTCATTTGCTAAGGCAGAGTTTGTCTTCCTTATGCTATTCCCATCTTGCTCTGGGGCAGACTTCATCTTCTCTTGGACAAGGCGGACTTTGAAGCTGGCCGGACAAGATGCATTTTCCTCTAGGCATACTTTATCCTATGGCTAGACATCTTCATGGCGGACTTCACCTTTGGCTAGACCATGTGCACTTCCCTTTGGGCGGACTTTGACCTTGGTCTGGACAATGTACATGCTTCCTCTAGGCGGACTTTGCCAACTTTACCTTTGGTGAACTTCACCTTGTCTTGGACATGCTCGAGCGGACTTGGCACTTGGCTTGCCCTCTCCTTTGGGCAGACTTGGTACTTGGCTTGCCATCTCCATACTTAGCCAAATTTTGAGTTTTCCTTTCCTCCTCTTGGCTGGGCGGACTTGGGAGCCTTCTTGCCAATCACGTTTTTCTCCATGCCTTAGAAATTTTCACCATACTGGGGGGGGCGGACTTTGCTTGTGCCTTTCCAATTGCCAGGGCAGACTTAGCAACTTCTTTGACATCCTTCATGCTTGGCGCACTTTGCCAATGCCTTAGAAATTTTCCTTGCCTCCAAAGTTGGGCGGACTTCATATTGCCTTAGACAAATTCCAATGTTCCAAAGTCGGATGTGGCTTAAGGTTTGGACATTACTCCATACTTTAGCCAAAATTTTGAATTTTCCCTCTCTCTCCTGGCTGGGAAGACTTGGAGATTTCTTTGCCAATCACATCCCTTTTCCATGCCTTAGAAATTTTTATCATGCTGGGGGTGGCAGACTTCCTACTTGTCTTGCCAGTCACATTTTCTTCTGTGCCTTAGAAAAAATTTCCATGCTGAGGGGCGGACTTGGTGATCTTCTTGCCAAGGGCAGACTTCCCAAGGCTTCTGTTAGTTCTTTCTTGCCTATGGCAGACTTTGGGGTTGCTTTGCTAGTTCCTTCCAAGGGCGGACTTGGTGATCTTCTTGCCAGGGCGGACTTTGTCTTGACCTTTCCAAAAGGTGGCGGACTTCAAGATTGGCTGGCCAAGACTGAGGGCGGACTTCCTTGTCTTCTCTCCATTCTCCCTCTTGCCTATGGTGGACTTCAACTTGACTTGTGCCAAGGGCGGAATTGAGGTCTGGCTTGCCAGTCTTTCTCTCTATGGCGGACTTCACCTTCCTTTTTCCATCTCTTCTTGGCTTGGGCGAACTTCATGCTTGCTCATGCCATTGGCAAGTTTTCCAAGAGGTTTTCCATCTCTTGCTTCTTCATGGCTGACTTCATGCTTGCTCATGCCATTGGCGAGTTTCTACAAGTCTTGTGCCAGGGCGGACTTTGAGCTTGGCCTACCATTTCTTCCCATGGGCAAACTTCTCAAACTTGTGCCATTTTTCATCAATCTTTCACCATTTGCATTGATTTTTCTATTGATTTGCTCATTCTAGAGGTACATTGGCTTCACGATCAATGGGACCCTAAAATAGAAACTTTCTAAAAATAGAAACTTTCCAAAAATAGAAAAAAGCAAAAAAACATCCCTAAAAAATAGGAACTCCAAAATGATCCAAAAGTGCCAAAAATCAAAAAAGTGAAAAAGCGAAAAAGCAGAATCCCTAAAAAATAGGAAGTGTCAGAATTGACTCAAAGCAATGGCGTTCCTCCTCTACCGGACCTTCTGAGCACTTCCATGACACCTAGGCACTAATATGGGCTTGAATTCTCTACTTGGCTCAGATGATTTCTACAAAACTCTAACTCCTCGTTGTAAATAAAATGGTGATAAGCAGTTGCGCTGCCAAGGCAAAAACCCAAAAAGCAAAAAGAAGGGGGTCCCCATTTGCAATGGGCGATGTGTGAAATAGGTCACAACATCTACCACCAACCTGAATAAATGTTACTGAACATTTCAAAGATAGAATTTTCTTTAAACCCCGAATCTTAAATTAATTCTAACTAACTTAACCGTTGGCTGAGGGGAGTACTCAAAAGGAAAGAGGAATCCTAAACTATATCAAGACCTTTTATCCTTCAATTACGAGTGTGTGCAAATGCGTTTATTTCCGTCTCTTGAGAACAATACGGCTCTTTGATCCCATCATGGCAGTCTGTGTAATTTGCCTTAACTCCAAAAGCATCCTTGGATAGAGCCTCGCTGCCAACGAGCGTCTGTAGCCTCAGCGAGGTTATCTGCTATAATCGCACGGAGATTGCTCTACTTCCGGCGATTTATTTTCTTTGTTATTGAGTGTACACCTGTAGAGATGTCTGCACACCCGAAGCCAAGTGCTTCGATCTTTTCTCTCTTTTTCTTCTTTTCTTTTTTTTTTTCATTCATTTAGATATTCTTTTCTTTTCACATATTTCCACACTTTGGCTTGTAAGCAATGAAGCTCACATGGGCTTGAGCATTATAGTGGCGCTGAAGTAAGACTTTTGATTATTTTCTTTTTCTTAGCCATGACTTCACCTAGGGAACCATAATGACTCAAAGAATTCATTAAGTGTGTGAGATATAATAAATGTAAGACACAGTGTCAAGATACAATAGATGATTCCCTTTCCAATCAAGTACTAACCTTAACCAAACGATGAAGTTGAAAAAGAACAATCTTGGATTCAAAAGTACTTGATAAAATAATATCCAAGAAATGGACTGAACATAATTTAGCACCGACGCTAGAGTTCTTAAGATACAACGCCCTTCACAAATGGGAGCCCCTTTATTGAAAGAAAAACAAAATGGACAAGCAAACTAGACTAAGAAAGCACAACAACTAATCTAATGCAAACAAAGAAAAACATGAAAGGAAACCTACTCTAAACAAAAACAAAAATCTTAAGCAAACAACAGTCTAAAGACCTAAGTATATACAACTCCTAGCATGATTTCTCAGGATGTGTAGGAACAACAAAGCAGCGGTCACAGTGCGAAATTTTGCAAACTTATCTTTAAACTTGGAAAAATATTCTTTCAAAGGACAAACCTGAAATTCAAGCAAAACTTCGGGAAAGATTAGTAACTGGGGCGACTCACCCGGACCATGATTAATCCATAAACAAGTTATCTTTCCTAAATCTCCATAGTCAAAATGATATTCCTTGTAGTCAACAGTAGGGAAAGATACAACCTAGTGGTCTTCATTCGTAGGCATGAATTCTTGCTCGTCGTCTATCACTTCATCAGGAGGTCGAAGTTGATGGTGAACCATACCACTTGCATCTGAAACCTAGAGATCAACATCACGTTCCAAACTGGGTGGTGTGTGGCAGGGATTGGATTCAAAAGGGAATTTGGAAATTTGGAGTATTTCATTCACCAGCTCCTTTTGAATCCCTAAAAATGGATCCAGCCCCAACCCAAATTGTTCTCCATTCTCTGCCTCTGTTAAAGTTACTTGTTTATCAGGTATCGTTCCATTTGTTTCAATCTCATCAAGCAATTCCTCCATGACTGTGATCATTGGATCAAACGTCGACGTGAAATGTATTTCATATTCTGCCTCCATCTTGGTAGCCCATTGATCATCAAACATATCATCTTGCCTCAATCCGCTTATCATTTCTTCCATCTTGTTTATGCACAATTGAGTTTCTTCATCAAGGAACACTCCTTTTCGAAGTGCACTGGAACCGCTCCCTTCTTGTGTCACATCGTCCACTTGAGGACCCTCTCCAACTTGTAGTTCTTCATTTTCACTCAATTCCATGTGTTGATACTGGATTGCCTCTCTCGCCTGAATGTATGCTATTAATTCCTTGATCTTTACTCCAACGGCCTCTTCTAGCATTACAATGCTTGGAATATCTTCACCCACTTGATCCCTAAGCTTGATCACATTATCATGTTGTGACTTATTCTCTCTGTCGTTAGATGACATTGTGGTACATTCTTCATTTGGTGCTAAAAATGTTCGCTTGACATACTCAATCCATGCTTCATGCTTGAAGCATCCATATGGTAACTCTGGTACTCCGAGGTGACATCTGGCATGGTTGATGGCCTGTTCACATGATGTGCAAGTGAACTCCGGATGAGGTGCGTTGTGAATCCAACACCAACGAGGGAGCAAAACACCTTTCAAGTGAACATTACCTAGTTCTATTTGATATTGGATTCTAAGTATGAACTTCGTGAAGGCCTCATTTCTAACTTCTAGAATGCTATAATCATCAAGTTCTACATCCAACACTCCTGGCTTGGGAACATCCCAAAAGAAAATTTTCCCTTGGAGAACAAGCTCTATCCTTGAGAGGAATGTCAAGCAACTGATTTCTTCGTGCTCGGAGGTCTCATGAATTCGACATCTCCCTAGCAAAGCAAACATAGACAAATTCCTGGGATGCAATTGTGCATTCAAAGTTTCTTGGATTTGACCAATATCCACGAGACTGTCTTGAGAGAAAGACATATGCAATGGACGCCCATCCATTGAGAAATCTCTTTTTTGATTTTCCATCTCTGACTTTTTTTTGGAATTGTTTTTCTGACTTTTCACTTTTTTTGGATTTTTTGACATAAAAGAGATCTAACATATCCCTGATTTGGCATTTCAAAGTTCATACCGGTTTCGTCCAACTGAATTTCCCTACTTGTGAAAATAAACAACCTAATGGTCAACCCTCCTTCTAGCGCCAATTTTGTTGGTGCGTTAGGAGGAGGCGAGCATATGGATGATACAAAAGTGGTGGAGCAAAGAATTCTTCTTTTTCTATGTTTCAGTCCCGAGCAAATGAGTCTTTCTACGTTCGGTCCTCCTTCTAGCGCCAATTCTGTTGGTGCGCATTTTAATACTCACCGAACACAGAATAAAATGCCCAAAGACACTTTATCCTCTCTTGAACAAAGTTGCTACGTATGCTAAGATTGCAAAGAAGATCATATAGCAACTCCAAGGTTTCTTTCGTCAGGTCATGACACGTGGATAAGATCAGTGGGCGTTGTGATATGCTGGTATCACAAAGGGACTTACGTTAGAGTTTGTTCACAAGCTAAGGACTTAGACTATTTTATCATTGAATGCTCTTTCCATTGGGTATTTTTCAAATTTCCAAAAAAAATGTAAAAAGATGAGGGCTTAGAAGTCTAAACTATGCCTAAGAACTCAAGAGATGGCAATGATTGGATGAAACTGGAATAACCACACTTTGTTTCACCTCCCTGGAACAACTACGCAAAGTGGGTGCAATCTTCAACGGAGGTGATAATAATTTTCATGTCTGAACTAATAACTATTCATACTTAAGTTAAGCATCCATAATTTTAAGAGCTCAGGCTAACTTTACGCATTGGATACAAATCATCTATCCAAAGAAAGTATGAGCTAAATTTCATCAATCGCTGCTATCAGATCTTTCATTCACTAACAAACATTCAAATGGAAATGCTAAATTAACTTTAATCTAAGTGTTGAAGGAGAATATGTAAACCTTGCACACCACTTGAAAATAAAAGTGATTATAAGCAAATCAAGCACAAGAGCTTTTATTAACGGAAATGGTATAACACAACAATCTCATACTACTCACTTCACACTTTACAAATGAGGGATGAGCTCAATTTATAGGCTCCCAGATTACAATTCAATGGCCAAGATTGATTTTGAATCAACGGCCGAGATTACAAAATAAAACCCTAATTAGGGCTTGTCATAATTAACTACCTCTCGACCAATGAGAAAATTACATTTTGGGACACTTGTCCTTCTTGCTAAATATAAACCAACTCCATGGATAAGTCAGGTTCATTGAACCTAGACATGTTGACTTGGAACAATTTGATTGGTTGGAAGATGACGAGGCGCCACCTCAGCGTGTTGGATGTCCTCCTTGGTCTCCTTGTTCTTTTTCCATGCACTTGCCTTAGAATATCTTTCTTTGCCAACGACTCTGTCCTTTGTGCTTGTTTCTTCCTAGCTTTTATCTTGGATTTCCTTTGAGATTTTGATTTCTTCTTCTCACTTGCATCTGAATCTTTGAGGTTTGGAAGTCTCCCCTTAGAGCAAATGTCTAGACTTGAAGATTTTCTTTCCTGATTGCTTTAAAATTCCTTCAAGTGCCTTAAATTTGGAGAAAAACTCCCCTGTGCTTTCACCACAATGGAGGAAATTGGAACTTTCTTTGTGAATTGTTTCCCATACTTAGCCAAATTTTGGCTATTCAATTTCATTCAGTAACGCCTTCATGTGGACCATCCAACACTTAGCCAAGATTTCGGCCATCTTTATGCTCAAATGAACTTTTCTTGTGGATTTGTCTTCAATTTTGAGTTTGGCTTGTGCTAAGTAGGGCAGACTCCATCCTTGGGCAAGAATTGTATTCATTTCCTCTTTATTCCTCTTCATTTTTCTTGTTTTCTTTCCAATAGTCAAAATTTGATCCTTTTATTGTAGGAAAATTCCACACTTAGCCATTCTTTTGCTTCCTCTTGGCAAATTTTACCATGTTTGTTTCTAACCTTGGTGAACTTGGCTGTGTCTTGGACATCTTCAATTTAGCCTTGGCAAACTTCACGATTGGTTGGCCATGTTGGGCGGAGTTGCTCATTGCTTGGGGAATTTCCTTGACACTCAACCAAATTTTGAAATTTTATTCTCCAAGGTATCAACACTTAGCCAATTTTCTGAGTTTTCCTTGGCGGACTTCATAGTTGTTGCGCCACTATGCTCATTTGCTAAGGCGGAGTTTGTCTTCCTTATGCTATTCTCATCTTGCTCTGGGGCAGACTTCATCTTCTCTTGGACAAGGCGAACTTTGAAGCTGGCCGGACAAGATGCATTTTCCTCTAGGTGTACTTGATCCTGTGGCTGGACATTTGCATGGCGGACTTCACCTTTGGCTAGACCATGTGCACTTCCCTTTGGGAGGACTTTGACGTTGGTCTGGACAATGTGCATGCTTCCTCTAGGCGGACTTTGCCAAATTCTTGCCAACTTTACCTTTGGCGAACTTCACCTTGTCTTAGACATGCTCGAGCGAACTTGGCACTTGCCTTGCCCTCTCCTTTGGGCGGACTTGGTACTTGTCTTGCCCTCTCCTTTGGGCGGACTTGGTACTTGTCTTGCCCTCTCCTTTGGGCGGACTTGGTACTTGGCGAGCGGACTTGGTACTTGGCTTGCCATCTCCATAGCCAAATTTTGAGTTTTCCTTTCCTCCTCTTGGCTGGGCGGAATTGGGAGCCTTCTTGCCAATCACGTTTTTCTCCATGCCTTGGAAATTTTCACCATGCTGGGGGGGGCGGACTTTGGTTGTGCCTTTCCAATTGCCAAGGCAAACTTAGCAACGTCTTTGACATCCTTCATGCTTGGCGCACTTTGCCAATGCCTTATAAATTTTCCTTGGCTCCAAAGTTGGGCGGACTTCATATTGCCTTAGACAAATTCCAATGTTCCAAAGTCGAACGTGCTTAAGGTTTGGACATTACTCCATACTTTAGCCAAAATTTTGAATTTTCCCTCTCTCTCCTGGCTGGGCGGACTTGGAGATTTCTTTGCCAATCACATCCTTTTTCCATGCCTTAGAAATTTATAGCATGTTGGGGATGGCGGACTTCGTACTTGTCTTGCCAATCACATTTTCTTTCGTGCCTTAGAAAATTTCTCCATGTTGAGGGGCGGACTTGGTGATCTTCTTGCCAAGGGCGGACTTCCCAAGGCTTCTGCCAGTTCTTTCTTGCCTATGGCAAACTTTGAGGTTGCTTTGCTAGTTCCTTCCAAGGGCGGACTTGGTTATCTTCTTGCTAGGGCGGACTTTGTCTTGACCTTTCCAAAAGGTGGCGGACTTCAAGACCAGTTGGCCAAGACTGAGGGCGGACTTCCTTGTCTTCTCTCCATTCTCCCTCTTGCCTATGGCGGACTTCAACTTGACTTGTGCCAAGGGCGGACTTGAGGTCTAGCTTGCCAGTCTTTCTCTCTATGGTGGACTTCACCTTCCTTTTTCCATCTCTTCTTGGCTTGGGCAGACTTCATGCTTGCTCATGCCATTGGCGAGTTTCTACAAGTCTTTTGCCAGGGCAGACTTTGAGCTTGGCCTGCCATTTCTTCCCATGGGCGAACTTCTCAGACTTGTGCCATTTTTCATCAATCTTTCACCATTTGCGTTGATTTTTCTATTGATTTGCTCATTCTGGAGGTACATTGGCTTCACGATTAGTGGGACCCTGAAATAGAAACTTTCTAAAAATAGAAACTTTCCAAAAATAGAAACTTTCTAAAAATAGAAAAAAGCAAAAAAGCATCCCTAAAAAATAGGAACTCCAAAATGATCCAAAAGTGCCAAAAATAAAAAAAGCGAAAAAGCGAAAAAAGCAAAATCCCTAAAAAATAGGAAGTGTCAAAATTGACTCAAAGCAATGGCGTTCCTCGTCTACCGGACCTTTTGAGCACTTCCATGACATCTAGGCACTAATACGAGCTTGAATTCTCTACTTAGCTCAGATGATTTCTACAAAACTCTAACTCCTCATTGTAAATAAAATGGTGATAAGCAGTTGCACTGCCAAGGCAAAAACCCAAAAAGCAAAAAGAAGGGGGTCCCCATTTGCAATGGGGCGATGTGTGAAATAGGTCACAACAAGACCCCCCGCAAGGGGCGTTGCCCCTTGACCCCACTAGGGGCGCTACCCCCAAACCCCCGCAAGGGGCGCTACCCCTTGACCCTGCTAGGGGAGCTGCCCCCAAACCCCTGCAATGGGCATTGCCCCTTGACCCCACTAGGGGCGCTGCCACCATACCCCTACAAGGGGCATTGCCCCTCAACCCCACTAGAGGCATTGCGCATAGACCCCCACAAAGGGCACTGCCCCTCAACCCCATTAGGGCAATTGCCCTGATACTTGAGATTATGGCTGCTGCATCATCTAGGACCTATCTTAGACACATTCATCGAAAGGATGCAAGCTCCTCTGAGCCATAGACTTCTGGTTATTGTTTTGAATCTTTTGATATTTCATATTTGTTTGGAACATTTGATGTCATGGATTTCATATTCCATGAGTTTTGTATACATTTGAGTCTTTGACTATATATCTAAGTTTGTTATTTCATTCAGCAGCTCAACTACAATTTGCGTACTTTATACTTATGTGATCGATGTACACTTGTGTATGTGATCAAATTTGCTTCTATTTAATGATGTTATTGTGTTTTTAAGGTTTATTCAATAAAGGGTGCTTGAAACAAGTTTTAAATCCTTAAAATCTCTAAATTTCTAGGGCTTTTTCATTTTGCCGAGTCTACGTTGAGTTTGGGCGTCGAGTCCCGAGTTGAGTCACCCTAGCCGAGTCTAAGTCTCGTTACTATGCTTAAGATCTATTATGGTTGGTATTTAAAGTAGGTTCTTAGTTAAACCTAGAAGGCTAGAACATATAAAACATCATAGAGTTTGACAACATTGCCTCAAGGCATGCAGAAGGAAATAGATCATGTCCTTATAACAAGATGTGAAGCATCATCACCATGTTCCACCTATATACTTTCCTTCAGCTCCTAAAGTTTGTTGAAATTCTTCTTATTGTAAGTCATGTGTCTTGATGCTCCAATGACTAGGTCCTTAAATTATTCCTAACAACCTATGAAATGTCCAAATCAACACTCCCATCACTCGAGCACTTTAGAGAATCAACCCTACAAACTCTCACAAGTTCAGATCACTTCAATCACTTAAGCAAGGGCACTCAAATCCTCCGAAAACTTTCTCACATGTAGCACCAAACTCCATACACAGATCTGGAAGATTTTCGTCAATGTTGTTTGATACCTTGTTAGATTTTCAGACTACTATAAGTAGATTTTGCAATCATAAAATTAACCTAACTGTAAATTAAAATTCAATCAAAACAACAAACATGAGTAAGATAACCTGCAAATACACACTACTTAGAATATGAACAGTAAACACTCAAAAAAAAAATTCTCTGTTAAACTGAAACGAATTACAATACACTCAAATGCTCTCGTCTATCATTTTGGCTCTACACTGAGTTATGTGCCTTAGATCTTTCTCATACAATAAGAGAAGCTTCTATGCTTTACAAAAAGCCATCCCGAAGGAGTGCCAAGTTTAGTTAAAGAAATTTTGTCCTAAAAATACTAAACAAAAAATGCAAATAAAGCAAAAGACAAAAAGTGCCTTGTTCTAGAAATAAAAATAGCAGCTAATCTCTAGAATGTCTCTAAATATAAGAAAGTGTTTTCATGCTAAATAGAAGACCTGTGCTCAGCTAAGGTTAGAAAAAACATAGCTACTGATTTTGCACCCTATCGAAAGAGAGCAATAGCCAAGCAACACATACAGAAAATTAACATTGTGGGCACACCTAAGGATTGTGGGTACAAGACGATGGTCATTGTTGTTGGGTAATGACATATCTTGCTCATATATGCATGTAGTGTGGATGGTCACAGCCACAGGCATGTTGTGATGGACTTCAACATGATTGTGTTAGATATTGTCAGAAAGAGGTAATGGATCTTCAGACTGCAGGAAGTAGTGGTAGAAGGCACTGGATGTACGACTGATGGTTGTTGCTCACCATGTAATGTGAAGCAAAGAGAGAGGCATCAAGAGGATGTGTACAACTGTAGGCATCAAGAGGATGTTTACAGAGTATCAGGGTAAGTCAGATTGTAGATGCTCCAGATCTTTGGATTTTCCTCTTTTGGATCATGGGATGTGGGGAAGGGGGTTGTTGGCTTTTGTGATCCTTGTGATCCAAAATTGTATTGTTCTATATGTATTAATGTTAAGTGTTAGTTAATAGTTTAATGTGTTTGGGTAGTTAGTTTGTTGGTTAGGTAAGTTGGCTGTACAGGAAAAGAAAAGAATGGCTTTACAAGCCAATGTATTGAAATGTAATGAATTTTCAACATCTCATTAAGTTAATATAATGTTAATGCACTCATGGTGTAAAATCAATTTCTTATGCCACTGGACCATACAAGGCAAAGGAAGTATTCAGAGAGGCCACAAAAAAATAGATTAGCAAGTAACTCATCTTTGAAAAGCACAATTAAATTCCACAAGTATAACTTGAAGTTTGACAAGAACAACTTAAAATAATTAACCAGGCCAGTTAACCCAAACCCTATCGAGAAGTAACTTGATTGAATAGAAGTTCATGTAGTTATGTCAACTTTGATGTCATGACCCAGACAACTTCATCCTTCAGAAGCTACCATTCTAATCACGCACTTACATTTTATTGGAAACAATCCTACAGTCTGTTTACACAGAATTCAAGCTCAGTACTCCCTGAGAATAGGCAGAGAAAAAACATAACACAAAAGGACAATGAGAAATAATTGTTATTCATTAATATATAATATTATAAAGTGTTCCAATTTCATTGTCACTGTGAGAGTTTGGCGTTCAAAAGCACTGCATGTGTTTCTGTTGCAAACAGAAAGGATAAATTCCAGCTACAGCATCAATACTAATTCAAAAACATCGCAACCTTGATATCACTGTTAATCAAACAAACAAATAAAGATGTCCATAACAGAATCTTGGGACAAAATCCTTCTCAAAACTAAAACCTGAATTCTCCTTTAGTACTCCTTCCTTCCCCTTCCTCTCTAACATGAACAATCAACTTCCCCAAAACAAAGTTCTCCATCCCAAATGTGAAGGTCAAGCATTAATTCTCTATACAAACACCAAAAGTAAATGCCAAATTTCTCTATAGATTCAAAAAACCTATAGGCACTACACCCCATATGAGTCAAAAAAAAAAATCCCATTTTGCTTAGCCCCCGAGCCAAGCCTTGCTTGTTTGACATAGGCTTTAAACACGGGTATTTCCAAACCCACTTGTGCTTTTGTATGATTAAACTGAGTCAACATAGCATCATTTTTTATATTTCCTTAAGGTTCAGGCTCTCTAGCACAAGACAGGGTGTTTAATATCCCTTTCTGTCACACCCTGTTTGCAAGAAATCGACTCTCATAGAGGAATTTTCATTGTTGCCATTTTAATTCTTTAAAAATCATGTCATTTAATTTTTAATGAAATTTAAACCTGTATAGGAGGGAGTTTCCACTAAGAGACTTACTATTACTATGTTGTTGTCACTTACACTGATATGATTGAAAATTTGAAATATTGTCCAGCATTGACATGCAGATAGAGTTCCTGGCTTACAAGATGGAAATGGAACTATAGTACTTGCACCAGCCAATCACTGACTAGTGTGCTGACCAAGTACTATAAATTAGTTCCCATCCATGTATTTACAGGGCACCAGAATATGCTGCATAAGGAGTCAAAACAGCTATCTAATGCTAACTCTTGTTCCCATCCATGTTAGCTCACTTTCATTCCCATCCATGTTAGCACATATCCAGGGTCCAGAATAGAACCCAAAGCCAAGCCTGATCACCTAGAAGATCTGCATGCGATAGATAGTGTTCCCCACAAGTGCACAGTGACTAGTACCCTACAATGGCCCTTGCAATATACAAGCATAGGAGCTGCACAATTAGGATACACCCAGACATAGCAAAATGTACACCACCTTCCATGGGCAGTTTAATAAATTAATTCCTGTGGAATCTTCATAGGCCATGTGCCACAACCATCTCCTATTATTGCTTATATTGGCCAAATCCACATAGGGGAGTTCACACTGTCTTTGCTGCTCTCTATCCACTTATTAGCAGCTTCTTTGGATGTGTATTGCTGGAGTTACACTGAGCTGGAAATTTTTTTATGGTATTTTTTTTTTTTATTATTCTTATCAACTTTCAAGTAGACATGGTTGGTTGGTTGTGAGTCTTAATATTTTTTGCTTGAGGTGTGTACCATAACAGCTCCTGCTTTCATTTTGTATCGAATATTTTGTTTCTTCCTTCTACATGTGAAAGTAAGAGCCTTTTTACGACTAAATTTTTTGAGCATGATGCGAGCCATAGATTGGCATATAACCAACACAAAAAAATAACACTATGAACTTACAACATGCAAGCATGGTACCAAAATATTTATTTACTTGTGAATTTATAACGCTGTTCCTGGATCAGACTCTTCTTGCAGACCACATGAAATGACTACTTTTGCATATCACTGCTAATCACCTGCAAACTGGTAATCTCGCTACTGGCTAGATACCTTAGCAATAAATATTGATTCCTTGTTTGTTTTAATTTTTAACACATGCAGAATCTAACAACGGTCACACAATTACATTTCAGAGGATTCAATCTGGCAATGTCTCCATTTCAATTTTCAGCTGGCAATGGATCCCAGCTGTTCTTTTTCTATTCCAGTTTCCAACCCATTGGGTTCCAAATTAAGCCCCTAACAAACAGAAAAACGAGGACTAAGGTTTGAATTGTGTAAATGGCACTTTACAAATGAAATCAACATGGAAAAACGAAATGAAGATTGCCGTTCCCTTTCTACTCCTATATAACAGGCTGTCAAACCCTCCTTATCCATTCCTTCATGATTTTCAGCTACGTATTGAGCGGCATTTTTCAGATCTCTTGTTTTTATTAAAAACATGGTACTTTGTATGGAAAAACCACTCTAGCTCTAACATAAAGCCACCCATTGTCCTCCATTTTGAGCCATGCACAATTAAAGAGGGTAAACGCTGTTGTGGGTACACAGAGATTGGGCGCTTGCCATTTCCAAGGCAGGTTAATTCCTCATGCGATTGGGAGTAATCTCTGAGTGACTCAACCTGCTGGAGAAGTTCTCCACGGCCAAATTTTGAACTTAGACACTCATAAGTGGGTTAGCATTTGAATCTTGAGCCTCACTGGCACATGAAATAGTTAATTGTGTTAGCAGAAATTTCCTCTATTACACTACATAATTTATGTGCCTAAATCTGCTCTTTTTAGTTGAGAACTAAGATTGAACGCATCGAAAGACTCTAACTCCAAACATGTAATCAGCCATAATTCTTCAATTTCATGGAGGTTGTAAAACCATAGAAACCAACTCAATATAATGCGCCTTATAACAGGTAAAACCCCTCTAAATCTTTGAAACAAAAAGGGCAACTAGTGCATACCTGGTCACTATCCTTGATGCCAAGACTGCTCAACAAGATGCTGTCATCAACAAGTTTATGAGACTCGTATGTCAAGCAAAAGTTCCCCCACACAATACTCCTAATAAGAACCGAAAGAATATAATCAAACTCAACCTGAAGAAAGAACATTCCATTTGACAAAATACAAACACCCAGAACCAATTGCTTTCCGAAAACAAACACCCAGAAGAATTTAACTCACAAAAATAAACACCCAACAGCATTTTCTTCGAAAATCCAAAAAATCAATCTAAATTAATGTAAAATGATGTACCAGGGAATCTTGCCTTGTTCTTCATTTTGAGATACACCAAACTCCTTCTGAACAGCATTCTTCAGTTCATGAACAGAAGCTCTGCTGCTAACTCTTATACCTGCAATAAATTTGTATTAAAAAAAGAATCATATCATAAACCAACTTCAACAAGACGATCACTAACACAACCCCATGATCATGGATTGATTTCTTTGATACTTTGGCTACATGGCAAGAAACTTCACTTACTAAATGATGTACTGTCCAGCTTGAGAATGGAGAGCTGAATTGAACCAGTAGATAAATCATTTTCAGATAGCAGTGGTGATTTATCATCACCACTCTGTGGTCTGAACAATAATTCCTCCCTTGATTTCATATTTTTCATTCAGCAGAGAACCCAAGAATCAAGAATTGCCCCTTAATGAGATTATCATGGATTTTAATTTCAAATCCTAGACATACTCATGACACGTGTGTCAAAAAATTCAAAAGAATTGCACGTAATGATGTTAGATGCTTTGCTGTATAAGAGAGCTTTAGTTTTCTGTGAGAAGGAATTTTTTGCTTTACCGTTTAGGATTTTCACACCCAGTTTAGCTTTTCTTGGTATTTTAGTTTAGTACTGAACAAAGCGTCCATCGGGTGGAGTGAGGACCAATAAAGGTGTAATTATGTCCACATCACAGATGCTTTATGGAGTTATAATGTTATGAAGAAAATTGATTGAACTTCATAATATCATAGGAATCTTCTACGGTGATAGAGTGGAAGTATGACCATCCACACTAAGCCAAAAAGAAAGCAGGGTAATTCAAAAACCAAAAAACAATGTGAACACTATTGGAGCTTTATGGGTACGTATATATACCCTTAGAATATATGATTGCTTTATAGGAGTTATTATCGAATTTTGAAAATATTTTTTGGGTGGAGGATGATTGTTTTATGGGTATGTATATATATTTTTAGAATATATGATTGATTTATAGGAGTTACTATCAATTTTTTTTAAAAAATAAAAAAATAATAAGATTTAGAAGATGTATAATGAGCTATAAATCATTAACATTTCAAAAATATCTTAAAAGTTTTTATAAAATCTAGAAATATGTCGTCATTAAAATTTGACAACGATTTTGTAAAAACGTATTTAAATTATGCAAATAAAGAAATTATAAAAAAATTGAAATATTTTTAATAAAAATAAAAATATGGTTATGATGATGATAAAGACTTTTAATATCTTTTATTTCAAATTCACATGTACTACTTATTAAAGTAGATAGACAATACAATTTGTCTATATCTTTCACATTGAAATGATGAAGTTTATATACTCATATTAATTTTCTTTAGTTTTGAACTCATTTTGATGTAATGGTTTAATATAATTATAGATCAATAAATGGTGTACTTTTGTGTAAAGTTGATCTCTCTTTCAATTCTTTGTACATTTTCATTTATACATCATCTATTGTATTCAACCATGTCTTATCTACATATGCACATCTTCTTCTGTGTGTAATGGGGGATGTGGCGTTGGGGGGATCTAGGTTAGTGCTACACCACATGTAATTGATCCCTAAAATTTAAAATTCAAATCCAAATTGTATTGACTCTTGTTTATTCCACTAGTTGTTATGAGCCAACTTGGTAAATGTTTACACAATTACTTGTTGTCTTGGTATTTAAAGGCATTCATTCAATGTGTAGTAATTCACATCTAATTCCTATACAAAACTCTTGTGCATTAAAGAGATGAATCATTCTAGGAACACGTCACTTTGGAGCACTAAACAAAACATTATTTTGTATCAAACCATTACAAGGCATTTGCATGACTAAATAAAAAAAAAAAGTATTCTTTCCAGAAGTATAAAGTTAGTATAGGATTTCAATTAATCTTAGAAGTTTAATTGAGCTTAAAATGAAGGTTAAACTAGGATGGCGTTGGGTGTGAGCGGAGGTTTGTGCATGGGTAGTGCATGTTGTGGCATGTGAGGTTGTGGATGCATGCCTATGTTTTCTCTTTGCATGTGTCTGGCGTTTGCATATCAGTATTCTGATGTTTGTTTCTGTCTAGGGGGGTTCTTGCATGTAAGGGGTGATCTTTTATGTTATAGTTTTGGCCTTTGAGATTCTTTCTTTCCACCAATTATTTCTTATTGTCTTCCTCTTGGTGTTGTGCTTGGTTGCGGTGGTGGGAAGGACATGCACTACCTTATTTGTGTGTTGTGTGGACTTTGGCCGAGCTTTCTTATTGTGGGTGTTGTGTAGGCACTAGTCTAGTGTGTCGGCCTTTGTGGCTAGCTTGTGGGACTTCTTTTTGAGCTGATGATGATGCATGAGGTTTCTTCTTTACAAAATCTGGTCTCTTCTTCACCAAGACATGATCTATCTTCCTCCGCTTTGGAGAACAATGAGCAGGGTTTTTCTAAAAATGGTGGTCTTCATCTAAAGAAAATTAATGGGTGCTTGGAGAGAACACAAGATCGATTGATGTTGGTAATACAACAGAAATCTATTGTTGATGATGTGAATTATTATTGTAATAATTTCTTAATTTATAAATTTATGGGGATGTGAGTTTCATGTCTATTCTTGGACTCATGGATTTGCAAGACCTGAAATCCGGAAAGGCGACTTTGACATATTGCTAATTGCCAATAACTATTTATGGTGGATTTTTCATGCACTACGGATAGGAATTGGGCATTTGAAGGAGGACCTTATTTCTACAATCAGGTGGGCCTCTTTATCAAAACTTGGCACATGGGCTTCAATTCTGCAGAGGAGCTTTCGTCTAGAGTTCTAGTTTGGGTATGTCTTCCTCGTTTTCCATTGGAATGTTGGTGAAGCAATATTTTGTAGATGATAGCATATTTGATCATCAAACCTATTGGGCCTTCACAACATACCCTAACCAAACAGGTTATTTCCTATTCTCATGTGTGCATGGAGATTTACTTGAATAATCCTCTACTTGACTCAGTTGATATAAGCATTGGGACAACTTCTTGGACTCGACGGATTATGAAACCTCATTTCGGTGTCGTTTATGTCATGAATATGGGCACCTTCAAAGAAAGTGTCCCAAAGCTGCAAATTCTTCTAGTTTTGGTGTTGTGTATCCCAACTCTTCTTCCATGGCTAACAAGGATAAAATTCCCATGCAAGGAGTGGTGGCGGACAAAGATGGGTTTGAGCTAGTTAATTCGCACAGTAAAAATTGTGGTTAGAAGAGAACCCTCAGAGATAGGTAGGAGGAGGAAACTTTTAATAGATTTGATGCTTTGAATGAGTTAGTTCGTGAGGAGGGGGTTCCCTTTGATATGCAAGTTGAGGTTGCTCCTACAATTGAACATCACTCAGTTTCTCAGCCTAAGGTTACTTTAGTTCTTGTGGTAGATTTTGGGCCATTGTTGGACTCTAAAGCCCTCTCCCCTATTGTTGTGCATGGGGATTCCAATGTGTAGAAGGAGGTTTTGGGTATTGGTCTTACAAGTGGGATAGGTTTGGATGAATATGATAAAAATAAATCTTCTTCATCTTCTCCTCTCTTGGGTTTGTAGCAGAAACCCCTAAAAAAGAGTGTTTCAAAAAAGCCTCAAAAGGTAAACAAAAAGAAGGATCAAAAAGGTAAAGTTGGTTGGTGAGATGTTGGTTGAAGTTGGTTCCTTGAGGACGTTGGATTCTCATTTATCCCACCCTCCACAATGATTGTGTTATCCTGGAATGTAAGGGGTATGAATAACATCCCTAAACAAAAGGCTATTCGTTATTTGGTTTGTGTTCATTCTTCAAATTTGGTCTTCCTCTAAGAAACCAAGTTGTCAGTTGATGGTATGATGCAGTGTGCTTCTAACATTTGGAATAGAGGGTTATTACAATGTGTGGGTGCACAGGGTAGCTCTAGTGTTCTTGTGTTCTTATGGGATCCTCGGTGAGTTACTCCCATCTGGTGGTTCTCTTGTAGACATTTTATCTCTTTGGCGGCATCTCACTTGGAATTGGGAGAGAGAATTCTCTTCTCTAATATCTACACTCCTTCAGACATCCTTGGTAAAGTAGTTTTGTGGTCTCATGTTAGTTATCTATGATCTTTGGATCCTTTTCTTTCGTGGATTATGGCGAGTGACTTTAATGCGATTTCCTCCCTTGAGGAGAAACGGGGTGGTATTGCTCAATTGGACCCTTCCTCTGATCTCTTGAGGGATAATATGGATTTCTTGTGGTTGGTGGACAACAATCCCTCGAATGGTATTTTTACTTGGAACAATAGGATAATTGGTGAAGATGTCATTCTAGAAAGCTTAGATAGGTTTCTGGTGTCTAACTTTTGGGTTGGTGATAAGTGGATGATGAATTCTAAAATCTTGGTTTGGCGTGGTTCGCACCATTGGTTGATTAAACTCTTTGTCCAACTGGCTTCTATTTCTCATAAGTAGTCATTTAGATTTCATCTAATGTGGCTTAGGGATGAGAGGCTCCATTATTTCATTCCTAGATGGTGAGAGGAAGGGAGGTCATCTTTTGGTAGGGTAAGTGCACCAATCTGTGACACAATTTAGGTGCCAAATTGAAAAAACGTTAAAAAAACCCGAAATAAGTCATTTGGCGCTCGCCAAATTTGGCGTATGCCAAATGCTTATATGACATTAAAGCCAAAAACTGAGTTTCAAACCCTCGTTTTGTCTTCAACCCATAGCTTGAGGAAGAGGATTTATGGTCGGCAACTTGCGCTCACCAAATCTCTTCCATTGTTTGCATCCTTAGCTTGCCATTTTCCACGAGGATGTTGCCAACACGTCAGAGAGGTCAAAGATTGCAAAGAGGTATGTATTTTTATTCTATTTATTTTGAATTTGATTTAGAATGCAAGTTTAAATAGGTTTCTATAATAAAACTTTGTTCTAATTCTCAAGGAATGAATCCCCACCTTGAAACATTGAGAATTCACAATCACCCCCTCACGAAGAGCCTCCTATACAAGAACAACCCAAAACCCCTCCATCAATTCATAGGCGTCCTCAAGGAACAAAAGAAAATATTCAAAATCAAATTGAAAATAATAAAAGATACATTCAACAATTAATTGCAAGACTAACCGAGCATGCCAAAACCCACCCTTATAGGAGAGGGATTGTTGAATCATTTTGAATTCAATTGTAACTCATGTAGGAGAAATGAGGGAGAAAATGAATTTTTGGTCAAATAAGAGGCATGAGATGAGACAATTTTATGCTAGTGGTTTGTCATATGCAGATGTCAAAAAACTAAAAATTAGCAAAGCTGACTTGTGTGCCCTATTTATAGACCCGAAAACTAATGAACCTTTGTCTCATGCATGCAGGAGGTTTCCCATCCATTGGTGCCACCATGAGTTAATTAAAAACAAATGGTATTTGACCAACCTCCATGCAATAACGATGAGGTTCCGCAATACTTTTTGAGGAAACTCTATTGCTAATTTTTCCTCAATAAAATGCCAAACTATTTTGACATCTTAGACTTTCAGGGTAGAGATGGGGGCTCCACACATGATAGACCTGTTGCATGACGTAATCCACAATTGGCACCGAGAGCCTTGGGCAGACCCATGGTGGAGAATATCGTTGTTCCTTTCATTGTTAAGAACAATGTAGAGGTGGACACGATGAATTTGATTGGCTCACTTCGCTAGACCATTTTACAATGTGCAAGTCCTCTAGTAGAGCCTGGTGTGGAGGAGATGTGTAGGCCCTGAACTCAACCCCACCATTGTGGCACTTTGTGGTATTGTTTCCACGTACGATTATCAGGATGCTCATGATGCAACTACACAACCTACATCAGTCGTAGAGGTGATGGCTTTCATAAATGATATTTTGAATGATATATTTGGCATTGACACTCAGGTAAAAGTTAGCAAGTTATTTTAATGTTGTTTATTAAATTATATTTTAAAATTTAAGAACAACTAAATTAGTAGAATTTTGATATGATGAAATTTCAGGGTCGCACTATTCATGATGCATGCTCTATTCCTACAAACCCTTATACATTCTCAACGATGAGTCCACAGGTATGCAACTAGTATTAAAGATATTATTATTGCATTTGAATAGTTGAATGTATATTTGAATGTTTGTCTCATAACATGCTTCAGATTTCAAATAGTTTCCTAGTGCACCTTCTTCCTTCATAGCTCATGATTCATATCCTCAAACAACGTACAATCAGGTAGCCTTTATTCATTAATGGTGTTGTAAATCTATGTTAGCTAGTTTTCGTAATTTTGCGTATATACAAATCTAAAAAAATGATGAGAAACACAAACATTGCATTCAAGTATTCCTTGATTGTGTCACATTATGTTATCCTAATTCACTTTTTGTTCCTTTATTCCTTCCTAATCCCTTACCATTAACATTTAATAGTTCACCCTATTTTCCATGATCCCCTCCTAGCCCATCCCACTAATATCTTCTAGTCCATGCTATGTGTCATTATGTCCTACTCCCATATTATTGTACCCATTATTATATCACCCTAGATTTTCCATGATCCCCTATGTTCCAACCTATGTTACTTTATATCATCCTATGTTATACCATATTTATCAACATTTCATCCTAGATAACTCTTCTCTATTATTGCTACACACAGGTCAAGTTCGCACTTTGTGTACTATAGTCAAACCCTAGACACCTCCTAATTCACCCTATGTTGCATTATTCCCTAATAATCACATCCCATTAACTTCAAATTTTCCACCTTATATTTTTATATCCCATCCTAGCCCATCCCATCAATCTATACTATTCCATCCTATGTTCCATTAATCCCTTTGGTACAGGGGCTCCACTCTTTTCTATGTTTCTTCATTAAGTGTCTGATAGTGGTGCAGGAGCACCCATGGGTCTAAGGGACCTAGAATCATTTGTTATGTTTTGTTTCTTTATTTAATGTTGGAATAAGGTCTCATAGACCATTTCATTGCTTTTTAATAGTTCTCCTAGGGATTTGGTGCAGTTTTGGTCTTGATGACCAACTTTTTGTACAAACAAGGTAACCATCCTCCTTTGCAAGTCTAGTGTATTTTGGAAAATTAAGCAAAAAGGATGCCTTGATGTAGCTAGACACCTGAGCAGAGTCATCGTGTTCATTTTGAGGAGTTTTGGATTCCTTTCACACAATTTGGAGGTATCTTTGTAGGCGGATTGGTGAAAGTTGGCTAAATTGCCTTAATTAGGCATTAAAGAGTAAAAAATTAAGTCTTTTAGTGTTTCCAACAGCCAACTGATTCAAATTTCAGTAGGAGGATGTTGGAGGAGGTTGGAAGGCTTCATATATTTCTCTCTTGGTCGAGGCAAGGCTGTTCTTGAAGTTTGGAAGAAGTTTTCAATAAAGAGTTTGTTGATTTTTGTGTTTTCTTGAAGAAATTGTTGATCTCGTACTTGGTATGATCTGTACGTGTTGTTTCATGCTCCAAGCATATAATTTTTGGATAGTTAATTGAATAATATTTATTTTTGAATTGGAGTGGTGATATTTCGTTGAGTATTGAGGGAGATATCTTAATTTTACTCTTGCGTTGTCTGAAAACCCTCAAAATCAGGGTTTTGAGTGAATTATGGGTGTTTCTTCCATCCCCGCGTTGTAGACTTACTAAATATTGGTGGGAAATAAGGTATATTCATGCACTATTATTTCCTCAATGTCTTGGAGAATGACAGGCTCATTGGAGGAAGTTTTGTGAGATTCTTGGCTTGA